>JAPKLW010007400.1:0-15144 GCA_026898455.1 Plectranthus barbatus | reverse complement strand
AGTCAAAGAACAATAAGATAAGTTGGTGAAAATCCTAACTTATCAACAGCATACAAGCATGTTGTAGATAATAGGAGCACGTTTACTGCTTTTATTTACAGCTTTAAAGCATGCTATGTGATTTATTTTATGTAATTAATTATAACTATAAATTCGGGTTTCATGCCATGCATGATAGAATTTTAGCAATGTTATAATTATGGCTACATAAAATAATCTGTGCAATTGAACCTTATGAACTAAAAATTACTAAGCTCATAATTTAGTAAGACCTCCACAAAGCGATCCTTTATTGGAAGTGGGTAATTTATTAGGTAAACGTCTACATGTGTAGCTTACTTAATTTATTATTCATAAGTTCTAATAGATAGGATTTCTTAAAACAAACATTTATTTCATGTGAGAAGTGGGAGTTCATGCGTAAACGTCTACATGTGTAGCTTGCTTATTGAATTTTCATAAGCTCTCTAGGGATTGAATTAAATGAGACAATCTTATTATAGGGATCGGGTGTGTTCTAATAGATCCTTATATGGGAGGGTTGGCTTTGGTGGTAAGCTAGCTTAGATGTTATCCAGAGTATAACTCATTTGTGATGTCCCTGCTCAGTAGGATAATATGGTCTTAAGTTAGTCTCCAATTATTAATTCCATTTGTCTAAGGAACCCGGGCATGGATTGGAATTAAAGGACTGGAATTGAAAGATGCAGTCTGGTTAAGTGTTTTGTTGTAAACGTCCACATGTGTTGCTTGCAATAGTATTACTTAGGCAAATTGGAGGAAACATTAATATTGCTTTATCATAAGGTTTCAATATTTAATTGTTTCAATAGTTTGCGACTATGTTTTAATTTCTGTTTTTAATTTTTTTTTCAGACATGTCTATTGCTCACGTTGTCAACCTCTTAATAACAAACCCTTTAACTGGTCCGAATTTTCCTGAGTGGATGTTATGCTTCATGGAAATACTCTGCACTGCAAAACATGCCCATATACTTTACATGGACCCTCTAACTCCTAAGTATTGGAACTGTACTGGTTATGAGCGAGTGTTCTATGACAGATGGGTAGCTTCTGATGAGTTTGCCCGCAAACTCATCATGAAGAGTTTGTCTAGAGAATTAAAGCTCAAGTACAAGAAGTTCGGATCTGCTGTTGAGATATGGAGGGACCTTGTGAAGGTTTATGGGAAGGTGAGACGAACAGTCAGTTATAATCTTGTAGAGGACCTGGTCTGCAAGAGAATGACTGATGGGAGTTCGTTGCTTCTGCACTTTATCAGCATGATGAGAATTATGAGAAAGTACAGAAAGTGAGGTGGACAAGTCAGTAAGCGGGCAGAAATAAACATTGTCCTGCACTCTCTCTCTGATTCTTATGATGATTTCATCAAGTCCCTCGGTACTAGGCGCGAGTTTACTCTTCCGGATTTGCTCTTAGCCCTGATGCGAGAGGAATCTGACCTTAGGGCATTGGAATTTGCTCCAACTTTGTCAGCTTTTGACAAGACAGTTGCTGAAGCAAAGGAAATGCTTAAAAGGTTAGATGAAGCTGATTTAGTAGAAGATGTCATCAGGCCATGCAAATGCAAGCGAAGTGAAGTAGATTGTCTAGTGCTCGGCACGGGTAGACAAGGTACATCATGTGCATTTATAACGGAAACATGTTAAGCATCGGTTTCTACCCATTCTTGGGTAGTGGATACTGGAGCTACTGACCATGTTTGTTATACTTTGCAGGGGTTCAGGCCGACAAGGCAGCTGAAGCATAACGAGATTACCATCTCAATGGGCAGCGGAGAGCGAGTCTCAGCAGTAGCCATTGGAGATTTTACATTATGCTTTGAAAATAATGTTTTGATTTTGAGAGATGTTTTATATGTGCCAGTTTTTCGGCGTAACATAATTTCAGTTTCCAAGTTATTTTGTGATGGATATTCAGTTATTTTTGATAGTGGAGTTTCTATCATTGGTAATAACGGTGTTATCTGTCATGGTAAACTGATTGACTCTCTCTATATGATTGATTGTATGCATAAAACTTCCGTGAATGTTGCAAACTCATCCAATAATAATAATCATTTAAAGAGAAAGTTTTCTTTCGATGAGGATCAAACATATCTCTGGCACTTGAGACTAGGTCACATCAATCTAAAGAGGATTAAAAGATTAGCATGCGATGGGCTCTTGGATTCTTTCCAAGTGGTACCGCATCAAATATGTGAGTCCTGTATAGAAGGAAAGATGACGACCAGACCTTTTAAGGCAAGTCAGTCTCGAGCAGAGAATGTGTTGGAATTGATCCACTCTGACTTATGTGGACCAATGTCCACGCAAGCTCGTGGAGGTTATGAGTACTTCGCCACATTCATTGACAATTACTCAAGATTCGGATATGTCTATTTGCTTCGCCATAAGTCTGAATGCTTTGAGAAATTTAAAGAGTTTAGGACTGAGGTAGAAAAGAAGCTAGGTAAGACTATCAAGACACTACGATCAGATTGTGGTGGAGAATACCTCAGTAATGAATTCTTGCAGTACTTGTCAGATAACGGGATTACATCCCAGTGGACTGCACCAGGAACCCCTCAACAAAATGGTGTAGCGGAAAGAAGAAATAGAACTCTCTTAGAAATGGTCAGGTCGATGATGAGTTATGCAAGCTTGCCGATTTCATTTTGGGGATATGCCTTGGAGACAACGACCTATTTGCTTAACGTGGTACCTTCTAAATCAGTTCCTAAAACACCTCTGGAACTCTGGTATGGGCGAAAGCCAAGTTTGAACAGAGTGAGGGTTTGGGGTTGTCCAGCATATGTGCTGACAAAGGAACCTGATAAGTTAGAAAGTAGGTGTAAGCTTATGTTGTTTGTAGGATAGCCCAGGCAAACGAAAGGTGGTTACTTCTATTGTCCTGAGAATCAGAAAGTCGTTGTCAGTACCAACGCGAGATTCTTGGAGGATGAATATGTAACAAACCACAGATCCAAGAGTGAAATTGTCCTCCACGAGCTTGAGGACAAGGAAGCAATTCCATCAGGAAAGCCCAGTGTAATGGTAAATCCACTTACAACAGGTGAGGCTATACCAACACTGCCACTAATGCAAGGTATGGGACCAACGCGTACTGTGCCAACTACTGAAACAGTTCAGATGCCTCGTCGTAGTGGGAGGGTTATCCACCAATGCGAAAGGTACATGTTCGTGGGAGAGTCTTCTGACTTGATCCCGGAAAACAGACTGGATGATACCGATCCCTGGACATATGACGAGGCAGTATCTGATAAAGATGCAGACAAATGGCTGATCGCCATGGATTCTGAAATAGAATCCATTACGGCTATGGATGTATACCAGAAAACTGATTTGCCAGATGACTGTCGAGCCATAGGGTACAAATGGGTATACAAAAGAAATAAAGGAGCGAATGGTGAAATTATAGCTTTCAAAGCAAGGCTGGTGGCGAAGGGTTATAGTCAGAAAGAAGGTGTAGACTATGACGAGACCTTCTCATCGGTAGCCATGCTTAAGTCCATTCGTATACTCCTAGCCATAGCAGCACGTAAGGACCTAGAAATCTGGCAGATATCCTCAAAACCGCATTTCTAAACGGGTACCTTGAAGAAGGTAAGGACATCTATATGCAACAGCCAGAAGGTTATGTGCAGAAGGGCGAAGAACATTTGGTCTGGAAGCTAAGGAAGTCGCTGTATGGACATAAACAAGCTTCACGGTGATGGAATCTACGTTTTGATGAAGTGATTAAATCCTATGGATATTCACAATGCTCAAACAAGAGTTTCATGTACCGTCTATGTGTCAGCGGAAGCGTGGTGTTCCTTGCACTTTATGTAGATGATATTCTCCTATTTGGCGACAATGTGGAAGTATTGTCGGGCATAAAAGGGTGGTTATCCAAGCAGTTTCATATGAAGGACCTTGGGGAGGCAGGATACATCCTAGGGGTAAAAGTATTGCGGGAGCGCAATAAGAGGATGCTGACCTTGTCTCAAGGATCATATGTGGATACTGTGATTGCCCGTTTCAGCATGCAAACTGCCAAGAAAGGTCTGTTACCCTTCTGACATGGCATATATCTTTCCAAGGATCAGTGTACGGTGACACAAAGGGAGAAAGATGAAATGAGGAATGTGCCGTATGCATCAGCCGTGGGGAGCCTCATGTATGCAATGCTATGTACGAGGCTAGATATCTGCTTTGCTGTAGGCATGGTAGCGAGATACCAGTCTAACCCTGGACAGGCGCATTGGACCACGGTAAAGCACATACTCAAATACTTGAAAAGTACTAGAGACTATTGTCTCGTCTATCAGTGTGAGGAGTTGTGCCCTGTGGGTTATACTGATTCGGATTTCCAGGCAGACCGAGACAAAAAGAAGTCCACCTCTGGCTATGTGTTTACATTGGGAGGTGGGGCCATATCATGGAGGAGTGCAAAGCAGAAGTGCATTGCGGACTCCACCATGGAAGCAGAATATGTGGAAGCTTCTGAAGCTTCGAAAGAAGCAGTATGGTTTCGAAACTTCCTTCTGGAGTTGGACGTGATTCCTAAGTTGCCCAAGTCAATCACGATATACTGTGATAATTCGGGAGCTGTGGCTAATTCAAAGGAACCACGAACTCACAGAGCAACAAAACACATTGAAAGGAACTACCATATTATACGAGAAATCGTAGCTAGGGGTGATGTGCTAGTAGAGAATATTGATACAAGAAATAATCTAGCGGATCCATTCACAAAGGCTCTGGCTCATAAGGTCTACGAGATGCATGTAGGTAACCTTGGGCTGAGGGCAAAGCTATCCACGTAGAATGTTTGATGTAATAGCTAGATTAGTTTAGACGCGTTATACTCTGGAAAGCACCTGTATAATGCTTTGAGTATAAGTGGGAGATTGATGGATTTATATACTGAAAGCATTATGATTGGTATATTATGTACAAGGACGATTGGTTAATATACTGGGAATCATAAATGTTGTATGTTCATCTCCAGTCTGAATTAACAAACATGTGTCGCAAACGCAATTATCCTCTTATCTCATCGATAGGGAGAACATACGGTGTGTAGAAGATCACGGAAGATTGTATAGATCGTTAGACCTAGCGAGATATAAATAGTTATCACAGCTGAGACTGTTCCAGGATAAACTGTCGGTGTAGGCTGCAGCATACACAGTAATAAGCATCTTATCTTGGATGGCTTGGTATGCTGGTGTGGGGCACACATTGATAAGGACCTAATTCGAGATCGATTCTTTTATCTGACATTGTAAGAATCTAGATCTCTATGGCTTGACGAGATCCTAAGCCTAAATGAAGGTACAGAAGTATATGCAGATTGTGTATTACTTTAAGTTGCAGTGAAAGGCTCTAGTTGAGCTTGTATATCTGTATCTTGGGTAATAGCAGTTTGTGTATGACTGTCTGGTACTGGAACTAGGTAACCACATTCAGTATAGGATGGTGACATTCCCTGAACAGCTCAAAAGGTTCGTTATGCTAAGTCCTGCAGGCTAATTAAGTTCAAGCATAAGTGAAAAGGTTTGAGTGGATTGATTCAGGAATATAAGATGTTAATTAATTAAATAGCTTGTCAGAGTTAAATTAATTAACGAATGTCTCTAACCTTAAATGTGGGGATATACCGAGCCCATGCAACCCGTACCTCAAAACTGATGGGTTTTGTATACTGAAAACATTTATTACAATGAGTATACAACAGTTTATTTCTCCTATCTATTAACAATCGTACATGTATGAACAAAGGTATCCTCTTGTCTCACCGATAGGGACGATCATACGGCGTGTTGTAGATCGCAGAAGACAGTATGATCACTTGACCTAGTGAGACATAAACCTTGATCACAGACGAGACAGCGTATGAGGATACGTCTGTCCGGATGGCTGCGGCATTGTCGGAATAAGTAGTCTGTCTTGGTTACTTGACATGCTGGTACGCAGAGGTGGCGTATTGATGGACCGCAGTGAGATATATTCGTCTGTCTAACATCAGCGAATAAAAGATCTCGTTATATTGATTGAGTCCAAACCCTAACGAAGGTTCAGGGGTTTGCACGGGTTGACTGTTGCTTTGACTTGCCATGGTGGAGAGCCTGAGTAACATGCTCGTATATCCGCATCTTGGGTAACAGCAGTTCGTGTAGTACCGCCTGAGACTAAACTTAGGTAACCATATCCGAGTAATAGGATGGGGACATTCCCTGAGGAGCTCAATAACATTCATCGTGCCAAAGTCCTGCAGGCTGATTAAGTTCAGGCACGAGTGATAAGGTTTGAGTGGTACTACTCAGGAATTATAAGATATTAATTAATTGTAGTTAGAGCTTGTCAGAGGCTCCGATTAATTAATGGATGTCCGGTAACCTTAAATATGGGGATTCTCAATTAATGCAACCCATTCCCATAACGTGGTAATAAAGGGGTAGGTCAGTATTAATTATGTGGTGAAAAAGAATTAATATTAATTAATTAATTGTGTTCTGGGTTGTGGACATGAGAATTAAATAATTTATAGGCCCACTTTATTATTTGCATTAGATCCCAGGTCTGGCCCAACAAGTGTGCTTAATTGAGCCCAAAATGGCCCATTAGGGTTTCCAACCCTAGGTCTATAAATAGACAGCTCTCTCTCATAAGTCATAACAGAGTTGAAAAACCCTAAACCTAAGAGAGAGAGTGGGCGCCGTTTTGAGAAGAGAAAAGGAGGAGAATTTTCGAATTCTGGTCCTGCTCAAGTCACAGATCTACGGAGTCCTCACCAGTAGTAGATCTGACCAGCACCGGGATACAGATCTGAAGATCTAATCTGGAGAACAACAGATTTCTTCTTTCCTTTTCTTTATTTTCGATTTTCTCTAGAAATTAGTTTTCTAATTTCTGTTTCCGCAGAGAAATCGGATTGCGTGGTTGAATTGGATTTTGGAATTCAAATGCAAAAGATCGGTACAGACACTACAGAATTACGGTAATCTCTCAATCAACAATTATGCATTAAATTCACAGGAGCATGCTAGGGTTTTTGTGAATTTAATTATGGGCAATATCCATAGATCGATCCGGTTCAGTTTTGGTTTTGGTGATTCGGTTCACGTAAAAACCCTACAAAAATGTGGTAGCAAATAGGTAGGACAGTATTGATTCTCTGGTGGAATGAATCAATATTAAATAATTAATTATATTTTGGGTTGAATATGAGAATTAATTAATTGATAGGCCTTATTTGCTATTTGTATTTTGGTCCCTGGTCTGGCCCATGAAACTCAAGCCCAATAGGAGTCCAATATTTTCCTATAAATAGGCCTCAGTTCCTCAGATCTCAACACACCACAAGATCATAAGTTGCACACAGCAAACCAGTTTTGGGAGCTGTGGTGATCGACTAAGATCTGAGAACGAGGAGGAAATTCTGATTCTCAACCGAGCAAGGGATCTGATAGAGAATCTTCACCAGATTTTCAGATCGAGTTGGGATACTGATCAGAAGATCAAATCAGGAGGATTTTTCTTCTTCTCTCTCTCCTTTGTTTTCGAAAATATTATTATTATTTTCATAGATTTATTTCCTCAATCTGTTAGGAAATTAAATCTTTGTGCGTGGGAAAGATCAAAGGGCATCTCCGCGCACGCGTTCTTCAGAGTTCATCAATCCAGGTATTCCGCATAAACCTTCTTATGCATAATAATATAGGAGCATGCTAGGATTGTTCATAGGCATAGCAATTTATTTTTTGATATTCCAATTAACGATCCTTGGCAAACGGACTTCGTGATTCAGTTCACGAATCCCTTCACTATGAGAATTCCCTTAGCCATGGGAATCCTCATCCATGGGGGATTTTCCACTTCGCATGACCTGAGAGGTCAGTGCAAAGGCTTTTATTGCGGGCCTAAAACCCCAGTAAGTTGTTTCGACCCACCTTTTGGGAATTTTTTCTTGTTAGCGAGGGGTGTCCTCGGAATCTGTATGTGTTATGTCAGGGCTAGATATTAGGTCTCAAGCCCCTTGTGACCAGGGTCGAGGTTCACGTCATTAGCTTTCTATGGGTTGATATTTGTGACCTACTATGGGTCAAATTTAATCTACACTGAAAAGGTAGACAATTCTTGACCTGCATTTATTTGTTGCTCTTTTTAGTGGTAGTTTTGTAGTTACGCGTCATGAGAGGGGCTGTTTAGGGAAGTTGATGGGGGTTTGATTATTTAAAAATGTCGCACCTCTCATTTCTTCCTTACACTCTCTCACAATTTGGTTCTCATCTCTCTCTTCTCTATTTTCGACGAGCTTTACATTTCTTGTTCGTGTTCTCCAAGCATTGCATTCGGGTACTTCTTTGCTCTTTTATTCAACATTGTTTATTCTTCTTTCCTCACGCTTTTCATGTTGGTGGTTTTTTATTTTGGGTATTGCCTTTGGTCATTGTGTGTATGTTATTATTTTTTCCATTGTCTCTTTTTTGTCTCGTGGGGGCTGATCGCGATTTATTTCCCTTCCCCTTTTTTTTCTAGGGTTTTCATGTTTTTTGAAGTATTCATTCTTTTCTTCTCATACTTCGATGGTTCTTCTTCGATGTGGCACAACTCATGAACCAGGTCCGAGACGCGCAGTAGGAAAGGAACATGAATCAGGTCTGAAATAATATTAACTCCAACTTTCGGCTAAACATTTAGGAAAGGAACTAAGTGCAAGATAACTTGAAACATTCCGCTGCATTTGTTAAATAGTCTTCCGCTGCTTAACACGACTCTGATCAAGGACCAACAGTAGGACCTTAGGGGCTCTCGTGGCTTCTGGTTGATGGCGTAGAGTTCGTCAGGGTGATTTTCTAGCTTTTGGCTGCTAGCGTATTGCCTTCGGATCAGCTGATGGAGTTAGGCAAAGGTGGAGATGCATCATCGCGGGAGGCTTACGAACCATTCCAGGGCAGCTCCGGTCAAGCTGGACCCGAAATTCCTGCACATGCAACCCTCGTGTTCCTCGGCCAATATTAAGGCAGCAAACATCTTTTGCTTGTAGATTGCAATGTGATTCTCCGGGTCAGTTGTCTCGTCATACGATGAAGTTCGGCAGGACAAACCTAGTCGAGATTTCGACGTTGGCGATGCAGGGGGTGAAGGGGGAGTCCTCGTAGCTTTCAATTGCAATGTTTTTTTTCTAGAGGCGGCATTCCTGGGATCCGAGCCAGTAGAGACTCGATGTAATTTAGGCGACTCTTGATCGCGCTCATTTTAGAGATGTGACTGCTGGATGCTTCCTAGGATGGAAGTTATCCCAATAATTGATTCTTGAACAAAGTCAAGAAATCTCTTCTTGAATGCAGTGTCAGATATTCAATGTGTGACACTTTTGTTGAGAGCTTGAGATTATCCTTGTCTCTTTAACGTGCTCTCAACTGACTACTCTTTCGCTCTGCTTTGCTTGTAAAAGTTATCTCTCAAATAATTGTCTCTTTTTTCGAATCGTAGAAGCAGTTGTAGTTGTGGTTGTTGTAGTAGTAGTAGTCTCTTGTTTGGACTTCTCTTTTATATCTAGAGATTCAAACGTTTAAATCTCCAGACCCGTTAGACACAACGTTCTCTTTGTCCGATAGAGCTTCTACTTTTTCGTCCTTTCCGGCTTGGTACAGTGCTTTTCACCTACTTTGGGAAAGCTATTTGTCCTTGGTTGTACCTTTTGTTAGAACGGGAGTCTTTGCAGAGGTTGCTGGATATTTCCTTGCTTAGCATTCTTTCGGAGAATGCTGGGAGCATTCTGCTAAGTCCTTAGACCTTTTGACTGCTGAGATCTTCTAGCAGTCTGTCTTTGTATCCAACTGCTGACTCCTCAGCAGTTGTGCATTCAGCACTTTGAGTCTTGCTTTCTGATTGCTATTACTTCTAGCAATTCTCCTGAGTATTAGTGAATGCTGACTCCTTCAGCATTCTGCTATCTTATTACTTCTGACAGCTGAGTAAGTAATCCTAGCTGTAGTTTCTTTCAGCATATGACTACCAACTCCTTAGCAGTCATTCTTCTCAGCACTTGACTACTATTTCCTTAGCAGTCATTTCTATCTGCTGACGTCTCTAGCAGTCAACATCTTCCTGACTGCTGAGAACACTCCTAGCGTCCAAAATCTTCCGAAGTTGCTTGGAATTTGATTTCCTTCATTTCGGTTGCTGAATCCTTCAGCAATCTTCCACAAGCACGTTTAATCTATTACAACTCGATAAATAGCTTAAACAAGACTTTACAAATGAGTTGCTAGACTATTCTAGACTTCAGCAATGATTCACCAAAATAACTAAGGCTTTGATTCAACAAAACCTTTACAATATGATCTAAAGGGAGATTTACAACATAAATCCAGAAATAATTCCCAAAAATTTCCCCCTTTTTGGTGCGATCAAAGCCTACTAGCAATTGTTAAATCTAAGAAGGAAGAATTTCTGAGTTTACAAGAAATTCTAATACAAGTATCAGATCTAGTCTAGCCATCTAACTCAGAATTTAACCATCTTAATCCTAGCAAAGATTGGTTTCAATAAATTCCCCCTCAACAAAAGCTGGGAAATAATCACGATTAAACACAAGTAAATGCTCCTTAGGAATATGCTAGAGAGTCTAGCACCCAATTAATGCATTTTCCACCAATCAAAAGGCATATAGCTCAGCACACACATTCATACGACAATCCACATGCAATTTTGTTGAATTCATAAATAGTGTATTTCAACTAAGACACGCAAAAAGTCAGAAGTGGACAATGAGTAATTGTCTAAATCTGATTCAGTTTCATATATGATTTGACAGTTACAAGTACAATGAAACTGAAAAAGCAAAAAGATTTACAGAAACTTGCTAACATATTTAATTTTGGCTTCAAGAGTCAGGAGCTGGCTTCTTGTTATATTCATCAAATTTGCCCATCGCCATCTGCACAAATTTGTCATAATATGCCTTGTTTACTTCTCTCTCAGCAGCCTCCCTCTATAACTTCTTAGCAAGTTTTTCATTCTCCATCTCAAGCTTCCTGAGCTTGAGTTCAATTTCCTTTTTCTTCAGTTCTTCTTCAGCTAACCTTCGCTCTTCTTCCTGAGCAGTGATTTCTTCTTCTTCTTTCTTCCTCCTAGCAGCCTCAACAATTCTTCTTTCTTCCCCCTCTTTGATCGCTGCCTAAAAGGTTAAAGAGAAAGAGTTAACACTGGACACCAACTGCTGTTAGGATTCTGCCACCTCTACCTTCATAACCTCCATGTATTGTTTCACTCCAGACACTTCACTTCTCACCTCTGCCACTTCTCTCCTCACATCAGCAACCTCCATAGCCACTTGTTAAGTAATGGCCATGGGAATGATCGTGGACAGGGCGTTTTGAAGAGCAAATTGGACAACATTATCAACATAGGAGTGAAAGTCGTTGGAACTTACAGGCAGGGCGTGTAATGAAGAACTTGTTAGCACTAACTCTCTGCTCTCAGCAGACTCAGCCATGTCGGCCTTCTGCTGTGCAGCTTCGCCCATTACTATATCAACCTTTTCTTGTGCCTCCATATACTTAGCCTCTTCCTCTATTCGTTCAGCCTCCTCCATTCTCCAGGCTTCCTCCTCAGCCTGAGCAAGTTCGACTGCCCTTGCTTCTTCGACTTCAGTAGCTTGTGAGGCTCTTATTTCTTCCAAGATTTCATCTTCTAAAAAATGTACAAGCATTTTCTCTTCGGTGTTATGACATACGGTCAACTCGCGGCTCTTGTTCTTGTCTAATTCTTCCTACTCTCGATCAACAGCCAACCTAGACAACAACCTCTCTCTCTTCTGAGCCTCATATTCGGCCTGTCGCCGTCTATATTCAGCTGCAACTTTAGCTTAGCGTTTAGAGAGTTGAATTCGAGCATCAGAGTTGCCATATAGAGCAAAATTGGATTTGGGCAGTGATTGGGAGTCAGAGAACATGCGATGGACGCGAATAGCCTGAAGTCTATGTGAATTGCTTGGTGCAAGACACCTGATCCATCCAGTCATTCGCCCACTTCTCTTCTTTGTGCCAGTAGTTAAGGCCCCTTCTTGTTATTAGCAACATCCGCTCCTCGAAGCATAGCTCATGCATGATGTAGTCATGCCTCTTCCATCTCCTCAGCTCATTTCCCAAAACCTTTCCTTCTTTGGTATCCTCCTCCAACTCCGCAGAAAATATAGAAGCAATGTCTCTCTCGACCTCAGCAGATACAAAATCTTCAATTTCAGAAGTCATTTGAAAAAGGTCAGAGTTTACCGTGTCGTCGATGGAGATCGGAGCACACCATTGGGCTATTCTCCTGATCTTGAATCGTCTTCTTGGAAGTCCATTAAATGGAACTCTCAGAGTCTGGTTGATTCCCGTTGGGATATTCTGGAGAAATCTGGCATCAGATACTTCATATGATTCTCCATCTGAATCAGAGTCCGAATAGCATGTGCCCATAAAGCCTTGGTCTTCGTCCTCCTCTGGCATCTGTTCATCAATTGAAGAAATCTCAGTGGTAGGCCTCTCCTCAGCACGCGGACCCTCAACTCCACAAACAGAAATGCTAGCCTCCTGCTCAGCATTCAATCCGGAGCCAGAACTTCCAGCAACAACAACTCTCTTAGGCCATCCCTCAGCAGGTTGCTGAAAACCAGAATGATGTCGTCCTTCAGCTTGAGCACTACTGCTACCACCATGCACAACAATAAGCTCCCTAAATAAAACTCCACCTTGACTTCGAGGACGCTCAGGAGCGTCAAACACTCCTGTCCTCAGTAGCTTGCTCAAGTCCTTGTCGGACATAGCATCTTTGTCTGGCAGGGTGGTGGGAACTTCCATAGATTGCTTCCCTTTTTGTAGCCTAGCAGCCTCCCTAGCTGCATGCTCTTCAACAGATTTCTTTGCTTGCTCAAAATTTCTATCTCTTGCTTCAAAAGTTATCCTCTCCATCTCCATCATATATGCCCTCCTCTCCTGCTCCTTCTTGTTTCTCTTCCTCTTTCTAGGATTTTCTCTTATAACTTTTAAGCGTTTAGAAAGTGGCTGAGCAGAGAATGGACTTACTTTCTCTGGTTCCTCAGCATATGAGATTGTGTCTGAGGCTTTGATAAGTTTCCTTTGATGGGTTTTGTATACTGAAAGCATTTATTATAATGAGTATACAACGGTTTATTTCTCCTATCTGTTAACAATCTTACATGTATGAACAATGGTATCCTCTTGTCTCACCGATAGGGACGATCATACGGCGTGTTTTAGATCGCAAAAGACAATATGATCACTTGACCTAGTGAGACATAAACTTGATCACAACCGAGACAGCGTATGAGGATACGTCTGTCCGGATGGCTGCGGCATTGTCAGAATAAGTAGTCTGTCTTGGTTACTTGACATGCTGGTACGCAGAGGTGGCGTATTGATGGACCGCAGTGAGTATATTCGTCTGTCTGACATCAGCGAATACAAGATCTCGTTATATTGATTGAGTCCAAACCCTAACAAAGGTTCAGGGGTTTGCACGTGTTGACTGTTGCTTTGACATGCCATGGTGGAGAGCCTAAGTAACGTGCTCGTATATCCGTATCTTGGGTAATAGCAGTTCGTGTAGTACCGCATGAGACTGGGTTTAGGTAACCATATCCGAGTAATAGGATGGGGACATTCCCTGAGGAGCACAATAACATTCATCGTGCCACAGTCCTGCAGGCTGATTAAGTTCAGGCACGAGTGATAAGGATTGACTGGTACTACTCAGGAATAATAAGATTAATTAATTGTAGTTAGAGCTTGTCAGAGGCTCCGATTAATTAATGGATGTCCGGTAACCTTAAATATGGGGATTCTCAATTAATGCAGCCCGTTCTCATAACGTGGTAATAAAGGGGTAGGTCAGTATTAATTCTGTGGTGAAAAAGAATTAATATTAATTAATTAATTGTGTCCTGGGTTGTGGACATGTGAATTAATTAATTTATAGGCCCACTTTATGAAGGGATTCGTGAACTGAATCACGAAGTCCGTTTGCCAAGGATCGTTAATTGGAATATCAAAAATAAATTGCTTATGAACAATCCTAGCATGCTCCTATATTATTATGCATAAGAAGGTTATGCGGAATACCTGGATCGATGAACTCTGAAGAACGCGTGCGCGGAGATGCCCTATGATCTTTCCCACGCACCAAGATTTTATTTCCTAACAAATTGAGGAAATTAATCTATAGAAAATAAGTAAATATTTTCGAAAATAATAGGAGAGAGAAGAAGAAAAATCCTCCTGATCTGATCTTCTGATTTGTATCCCAACTCGATCTGAAAATCTGGTGAAGATTGTCTATCAGATCCCTTGCCCGGTTGAGAAGCAGAATTTCCTCCTCGTTCTCAGATATTAGTCGATCACTTACAGCTCCCAAATACTGGTTTGCTGTGTGCAACTTATGATCTTGTGTGGTGTAGGTGTGTTGAGATCTGAGGAACAGAGGCCTATTTATAGGAAATTCTAGGCTCCTATTGGGCTTGAGTTATCATGGGCCAGACCAGGGACCAGAATGCAAATAGCAAATAAGGCCTATCAATTAATTAATTCCCATATTCAACCCAGAATATAATTAATTAATTAATATTGATTCATGCCACCAGAGAATCAATACTGTCCTACCTATTTGCTACCACGTTTTGAGGAACGGGTTGCATTGGACTCGGTTTATCCCCACATTTAAGGTTTGATAGCGCGTTTCGCAACGCGCTAAAGCTGCAAGTGTACAGACCACTGCAGAGGGCAAGTAATAATTTATCGAATCTCAAGGACTGCAGGCTCGAAATATAATCAAGAACTAAAACATAGATATCGTACTACTATCTAGGTAAATCATAAAGTGGTTTTGATTTGTTGTAAATATAAAAGCACTGGGCAATAGAAATTAATAAATGACAATTTAAAATGGTTTTAAGAAACTTATGAGAAGATAGGATTCCAGGGTAATCCACTTTGAACGATAATCAAACAACTTTTCATGTAATTCAATCCCAAATTTAATTCCCAAGGATGTGAGTTAATCGCAAATACGTTATCAGTCGATCCTCTCGGACTCTAAACCATAACATGGAAATAAAAGATCAAAA
>JAPKLW010007399.1:0-15148 GCA_026898455.1 Plectranthus barbatus | reverse complement strand
TTTTTTTTTTTAATTTTTCAAATCAATTCACTACAAAAAGAACTACGTGTAGTGACAATAATGTCAGTGACATTTAAATTTTTGTGGCTAAAAACACATTTTTAATAACAATTATGTATTTTGTCACAAAAAATGCAATTTGTGACAATTTAATTAGTAGCGGATATTTATTGTCACTAAAGCTAGTGGCAATAATATTTTTGTGACTAAACATATATTTATAGCAACAATAAATTATTTTGTCACAACAAATATGAGTTGTGACAATCTTATTAGTTGCGAATATTTATTGTCACTAAAGTTAGTGACAATAATATTTTTGTTACTAAATATATATCTACTGCAACAATAAATTTTCTTGTCTCAAAAAATATGATTTGTGACAATTTCATAAGTTGTCAATATTTATTGCCACTAATATTAGTGACAATAAATTTTTTGTAACTAAAAATACTATTTTAGCTACAATTAATTTTTTCATCACAATATTTTTCAATTTGTGACAATTTCATATGTTGTTAGTATTTACCGTCACTAAAGTCAGTGACAATAATTTATTTTGTTGCTAAATCAATTTATAGTGACGGTAACCAAATTTATCACAATAAATTATAAATAGTGATAATTTAATATATTATAACTGAATTTGACAATAATAATATTTTTTATTATGTTTTAATAAAATTTCAAAATTTAATAAACTCCACTAGTGCATTAGTAATAATTTTTATAAGCCATCAATTTGCTTTTGGTTACGTATTATCTAAAATTTTTAAATTTTATGAAATTCTATTATATACTTCCAAATATATGAAATTATATCCTACATTATGTTTTATTAAGTAATTTGATCCCCGCCAACTTAACACTGTTAAGATTTTATTACATTTTTTGTTTAGACTATTATGATATTTACCCGTATTAAACAAAATTCTTGATGTGGTAATTAAATAATAATTGAATATTGACTTTATATATTTAAGTAATTAAATTATATAAATATTTGTATATAAGTAATAAATATTAATAAAAAATTACATTTAAAATATGATTAAAGATTATGTTACTATATTAAAAATTATTCTATTTAAAGGTGATAAGATTCAAAATGTGTAATTAAGCTAAAATTCAGATTGAATTAAAACTTTAATCATGTATTTAAATAAAAACACACAATTAATTAAAATTATTGAATTTTTAATGAGTTAATTATTTATTCAAAATATAAAATAATGCGTAAATTTAAATTGTTTAGTTAAATTATAATTTTAATTACATAATTATGAAAATTTATGTTTAATATAAATTAAAATCTTACGTTATAAGTTTTTTATTAAAACTTATTTTTTATTCAAATTTAATTATTAGTAATCTTATAAATTAAAAAACTACTATCACTTCGACAAATTCTAAATAATGAAGTAAAAGTGAATATTGTGTAGTAGTTTTTTAATATAAAATTGTATAAAATTTTATTTTATCAATATTTACATTTTACTTTTATTTTTAGAATTCGCTGATGTGGTAGTAATTATTTAATTTATATGTTTGTCAAGATTTAAAATTATAAAGAGATTCCATAAATTTATTAAGTTTAGATAGATAGAGACTATTACCTTACATATATTAACTATCCAAAATATTAATAAGTAATCACTTGGTGCAGTGGATTGATATAAATAATTAAATTAAGAGGTAAAATGTTCGAATCCTGTTGGAAGCATTAAATATTAATTTTTTATATGACTATGTGCAGGGCACCTGATTATTCATAGGTGCGATGATGGCTCGGTGGTCCTAATTGCTCATAGTGCGGCACGATGCCGGTGGATTCAGTCGATGGTTGGTTGTGGCTCGGTGGTGGTAGGCTAGATGCGGTTCAATGGTTGGGTGTGGTGCAGTTGGTTAGCTGTGGCTCGATGTTGGCGGGTTAGGTGCGATGCAACGGTTGGATGCGGTTCAAGGCATTGCAGCTCAGTGGTGTCTCGACCGACTGTTAGGTACGGTGTAGGTGGGTTCAGATGATCTGGTCAACTATGGCTACGGTTTTTAGTGACGACAATTTTTGCTACTAAATTCGAAGTTTTTGTGATAATTAGTATTGTGGCTAAAAGGTGTTTATTTAGTGACAACACTTATGTGTAACTATATAATGATATTTTAGTGACGACAAATTATGCTACTATATTATAAAATTTTAGTGATAATTATTATAGTGGCTAAAAAATGTTTATTTAGTGACAACACATCTGTGCGGCTTTATCATGACATTTTAGTGACGATTAAAGTTTGTAACTAATTAATAGTGAATTAATGATAAAAATTGGAGTCACAATAAAATAGAGCAATAGTGACGACTATTGTAGTTCGTCACTAAACCCTTTAGCCACTATTCAATAGCCACGACATAGCGACGACACACAATATTGTCACTAAGATGCTACAGTGACAAAATTTATATTTATAGTGATAATTTTTGTCATCATTATAGACCATTTTTTTTGTAGTGATTGTAGCTAAAAATAAAAGATTTTTTTACGTTTTGACTTTGCTCGTTAAGGTTGTGTTTCAAATCGTTAAACCGGCCGAACCAAACCATTTTATTTGGTTTGGTTTGTAATATTAATTTGGCCGGTTTGGTTTGAGAATTTTTCAAACCATATTATTTAGTTTGATCCATATTTCAACCCTCAAACCGACCAAACCTGACCTTGTACACCCCTACCCACGAGGTAATGTGGTAATATAACAGATGGTCTCTCAGCACCACCGGCTTCCCCGACAGAGACCGGAGACGGGAGAGGAAGCTGCGCCTTTCTTCAACACGAATTCGCTCCGATGAGTCGAGCTTCTTGGCACTCAACACCTTCGTCATGTAGATTTTACGCGCTTCCCGCCAGTAGGGGCCGTAGGGGGAGAAGGAGACGTCGGAGTAGTTGTAGCTGATGTGTTTGTAGGCAGCAAAAGTAGGCCTCGAGGCGAACACTGCATCGTGGACTTTCAAGAACTGTTTGGCCATCTCCGGCGATGATGCGATCACGACGGGGGATTTTCCGAAGTTTAGTAGCATGATTTCGCCGTATTTTTGGGAGAGATGGTGAAGGGATTGGTGTGGGATTGAGCCAAGAACGTTCAGATTGCCTATTATAGGCCATGGCTTTGGGCCCGGTGGGAGTTTTCGTTCCGGCCGCCGTCGTTGGTGGTTGAATATGGTAGAGATGAAGGCTAGGACAAGTGCAGATAGAAGAGTTAATAGTAACCATGAATTCTCCATAGCTTGTTGCAGAAAAACTAGTGTTGTTGCACTTATGTATGATGCCCTATTTTCTTTATATGTTTCTTTATATACTCCCTCTGTCCCGCCCGAATTGTCCCACTTTTTTTTTTTTTTTTCACTTCATTAGTCTCACTTCTATAAATGGTAACCTTTTTCACACTCAACAATAAAATATTAATTCCACTCAACTTAGTCAACACTCACATTCCTTGGTTATTGTGCCCGGTCAAACCGGGACTATTTGAACAGGACGGAGGGAGTACATGAATTTACACGCTAATCACGCGTTTATAATGTATTCACAAACTGATGAGGCAATAAGCAACTTTAATTTATTGTCACATCAGCTATGAGCAATATAATATTTCTGGAATTTTTATATATATTTACAGAAAAATTATTTGATATTAAATAAGTTTAAGTTTTAGGATTGATTATGGATGGGTGGCATTTTTTCTTTATAATATTTTTGTATTTTTTTTTAATTTTGTATACTCATGAAGGCATAATATATACAATAAAAAAAATAAAAGAAATCTAACAAAACATATTTCTTATTTAATGCAAAATATGTTTTAAACCAGAATTCATTTTCAAAATTAAAATATTCCGGCTTTTGATGTGGGCTAGCATGATATACACATATATTTTTTTCAATTTTTCTTAGATTTTTTTAAATGATTTAGAAAAAAAAATGTATATACATTTCAAATTAAAGTTTTTCGAGAATGTTGTGGTACTTATAAATTTCTTAAACCTCATAAAAGATTTGAGAGAAAATACACATGGCCATGCCATTATTGAATTTTGCTAAAATTGTGGAATTGATATTAATTCTTAAAATACTCAATTACTAAATTGATATTATTGAATATAATTGTCATGAACTTTGAATATAAAATATTGTAGAATGATATTTTGACACGTCTTTATAATCTAAAAAGTCAACTTTATACTGATTTTCCTTCTCAATATGAAAATGATGAAATATGAGTCCGATAATGCAATCAACTCGATCGTATTTGATTGTTGTCTTCTGATGCAGGAGAGTGGCCGAATTATCTACATCAAAATTCAAAACATAGTGCACATTACTGATTAGTCCTATTTTTCATTTTAATCTGTTCCATTACATTAGTCTTATTTTTTAAAATGAAAATTAATTTCTTTTATCAATAAATTATTAATTCCACTATTGATTATTGTGCCCGTCAATATGAGACTAGTCGACCGGAATGGAGGGAGTACCTTTTATAGTCAGAAGATTAAAAAAAGTTAATTTAAAGATGTGCTGCACCAAAAGTTACTCTAAATGAAATTGTATTGGTATTAAATTATAAATAAGATTGGGATTACAAGAAAGCATTATAACGGTCAGGAATATATACTCTATGATAGAAAAGGGGGTTTATTTGATATATACAAATTTTAAGTGCCCTAAGACTTGTGGAAGATTCGTAACCTTCGATAATTATTGTTATTTCTGAAAATCATGTAATGGGATATTAGTGGCGTGAATCTCAGCCTCGATCCGATGTGGATGCACCAATCATGGGATATGTGGATATCCAGTTCCGGCTGTTTCCAATTGGGTTTACTAATCTTTTGAAGACCGTTGTTGTCGTAATCAAGTGTAGTGATCCATCGAATGCACGAACACGCTGGTCTAACCAACTGGTCATGAAGGGTGCACGAACGCACCTTCCGTCCAAGAGATAGAAGTTGCGCTCTTTTGTTAGAGAAGCATCGAATTCTTGAGCCCAAACTCCTTTGAAGTAGACAGCGTTTCCTAAGATAAGGCTAAGTTGGTCTGTGTTTGTATTGGGTGGGATTATTTGTTTGATGAGGCCTTTTGTTTGCTTTTCTGCCCACTCATTTCACTTGCCCTATTGCCTTTTCACCCTTTTCATATAGCAAACAAATAAGCCATTCAATTATGATTTTTCAGAATAAATCATAAAAACAAAAATAAAAAGTAAAAGGTTAAAAATCCCTTATCGAACAAAATTTGGAAAACATGTGAAAAAACAAAAAGTTATATTGTGGAATTCCCCTAATTTCTAACGCAATTAATTAACCCACAAAGAAAACATCGTTTAACGCCAAAAACTTTGCTTTCAAACTATATCTAGTGCATTGCATAGATTATTAATACAATATATTTTATGATTCATAGATTATGGCTTTATAATGAAACCAATACTTTATTTGAATAATCATGAAATATGTTAAAAAAAAATATAGAGCTTAAATGAATGCATGCTTTATTAAATTAAACAGAAACCCAATAACCTTGATGGTGACAGTGTTAGACTTTTAAAAGTCTAACACAACACTCGTACACTTTAGTGTTAAACTTACCCTTTCATGCTGTGACACGGCGAATGTAAACGATCGGAGGAAAGAGATTCACTCTTGTAGTCGTTGATGACTACTCGAGGTACACTTGGGTGAGGTTACTAAAGACTAAGGACGAGGTCAAGCTCTAGCTTCCAGAACTGATAATGAGAGTTCACAACGATAAGGGAGTGACAGTGAAGCGGATAAGGCCCGACAATGGAACTGAGTTCTGCAATGGACCCTTGATGGAATTCTGCGCAGACATCGGAATTGCTCACGAGAAGTCAGCTCCTAGAACTCCTTAACAGAATCGTCTTGCTGAAAGAAGAAATCGCACACTCAAAGAAGCAGTAAGGACCACGCTTGCTGAAGCCAGTTTAAGCAAAGGGTATTGGGGAGAAGCCTTGATGACGATATGCTATACTCAGAATAGAAGTGTCATCAACAGTCGTCATCACAAAACTCCCTACGAGGTCTACAATGGTCCTAAGCCTTCAATAACTCATCTACGTGCTTTTGGTTCTCCATGTTATGTTCGCAATGACGGAAAGTCCTAAAGCTGATGAAGGGATATTCCTTGGTTATGGACATCATTCTCACAAGGGATATATGGTACTCAACAAGACTACGGGACTTGTGGAGATAACATGTAATGTTGAATTTGATGAGTTTGTTCTAGTGCGCAGGACCTTGAAAGAACTGGAGTTAGACAATCATGAGATCAAGGATGTGAATGAGAAACTGTGTTTTGAAAACGATGACACTATTCCAGTTTCAGTTTCTCAGACTAAATCGATGAATGAAACGTCTAATTCTCCAGATGACTTGGTTGGATTGCAACCTACCGAAGGGGCCAATGAACTTTGAATATAAAATATTGTAGAATGATATTTTGACACGTCTTTATAATCTAAAAAGTCTACTTTATACGGATTTTCCTTCTCAATATGAAAATGATGAAATATGAGTCCGATAATGCAATCAACTCAATCGTATTTGATTGGTGTGGCTGAATTATCTACATCAAAACATACTGCACATTACTGATTAGTCCATTTTTCATTTTGATCTATCCCATTAGATTAGTCTCATTTTCTAAAATGAAAATTAATCTCTTTCATCAATAAAAAATTAATTCCACTACACTCATAAATATTGATTATTGTGCCCCGTCAATATGTGACTAATCGGCCGGAACGGAGTGTTGATATTCATATATATGGATATATTCCCATGTATATGTCTTTCCTACCTAGACGATATCTGAGAAGATATGGTCATATCTCGTCAACAAGGAAGTTCCGGATTGCATGCAATATTTACGTAGATATAGATATATTTGTTTTCATTAGAGATTAGGGTTTCTTTTGCTGTATATATATGTGCGAGTACCAGCCATGTAAATTACAAAGATGAATGACAATGGTTTACCGAAATTCTACACGGTATCAGAGCCAGGTTCAATACTAAAGCTTCCACATTTGTAATTGCGCCCGTCGTTCCCTTCTCTAATTATGGATGACAAAAGTGGAGTTGTCAATGATCTCATGTCTACCTATTACATAGGTTCATCCGATAACCCAAGTCATGTCTATGTTACCGACCTCGTCAATGACGAAAACTACTGAGATTGGTTTGAAGAGATGAGCAACTGTCTCTAGGCAAAAAATAAGCTTGGATTTGTGGATGACTAGCTCGTTCCCGATGCCTGAGAATGATCCTTCGAATATACTCATGTGGAAATGATGCAATGCCATGGTGAAAGGATGGCTTTTTGTGGCAATGGACAAGGAGATTCAAAACAATGTCGAGCACGCCAAGACAGCACGGGAGATATAGAGCGATCTGGAAGAAAGGTTCAGGAAGGAGAGCGCGCCAAAAGCCTATGAGTTGAAGAGAAATTTAACCCTCACGCGTCAAGACAAGATGTCGGTTTCACCCTATTATACCAAGATGAAAAGTATATGGATGAGATAGATGCTATCACAGTCACGCCAAAGTGTACGTGTGGAAAGTGCACTTGTGATGTAGGAAAGTTGTTTGCCGACAAGGTTGAGAAAGAAAGAATTTATGAATTTCTGATGGGTTTAGATGACGTCTTCAACACCATTAGAAGTCAGATTCTGAGTATGACGCACTTGCCCAGTCTAGGAGTAACATATCATCTTGTAGCAGAGGATGAACGCCAACAGATGATTACCAGTTCCAGAAAACCAACCCTGGATGGAGCTGTGTTTCAAGTGCAAAAGCAAACGAGTGCTGAAAAATGAGAAAGTATCAAGGATGCGAGGTCACCGCATCAGTGTGCTAATTGTGGTAAGCTATGGCATACAATTGAAAATTGCTATGATATTGTTGGATACCCAGAAGGGAGGAAGGGAGGTAAGCCTTGGAAGAAATAAGGAGAAAGGTTCGTCTAGAAACAGTCATCTGCGTACAAAAAAACGCATGTCCACGGCAGCACGACCGATACAAATATTCTGCAAGGATTTACTCCTGAACAATTGAACCAGTTGAAGGATTTACTGAATGGTGGCGTGAACACTCCTGCTGCAAGCTCATCCGTTCATATGGCTAGTAAGAATTGTGAAGTTTTAGCTTCGTGGATTATTGACTCAGGGTCTACAGATCACATTATTGGGAAAGAAGGCACCCTTGAGACATGTACTGTGAACTACGCTCCAGTTAAAACACCTAATGGAGAAGGAGCGACTGTTACCAGACTAGGGAGTACCACCCTGCGAGATGGGATGAAAATCAATAACATTTTACATGTTCCAAGCTTTGAGTGCAACTTGCTCTCTGTCAGTTGCTTGACCAAAGAACATAACTGTGCACTAACTTTTTATGCCAATGGTTGTGTTATGCATGACTTAACCTCGAAGAAGCTGATTGGAGCGGGTAAGGAATGCGGTGGTCTGTACTTCTTAGAGCCGATCAACAACAATCGTCGGGTTTTTTCTTGCAAGGTCGACGCAGGCACATGGCACAAGAGGTCGACATCTTCTTCCTTTACTATCTTGTAGTTACATATTTCACAAATCTCCCTCCTAACTACAAGATTATCATCTTCCTTCATTCCCGGCCACAAGCAGTTCCATTACAAAACTGTAAAGCTGAGTTAACACTCAGCAAACCCCCATCAGATTGGAACACAACTCAAACTTTGTTGAAGGCACTACTTTTGTAAGTGCATCAGCAGCATTTTCTTGTGTACTCACTTTTATCAACTTCACTCCACTCTTTTCAACAATGTCCCTAACAAAATGCAGCCTCACATCGATAATGATTAGATCATTTGGATAGGTGCAGCGCACTCTGACTGTCACATAGGATGTTAATTGCATTCTGACTCACACCAAGTTCTCCCAGGATACCTTTCAACCAAAGTGCCTCCTTCACACACTCTGTGATGGCCATAAATTCTGCTTCAGTAGTAGATAAGGCTACTACTGACTGAAGCCTTGACTTCCAGCTTACTGCAGACCCATATAGGTTAAACACAAACCCCAGCTGTGACCGTCTTATATCAATGCTTGAAGTGAAATCTGAGTCAACAAAACCAACCAGACATTCCTTGAGTTTTCCTTCATCTCTTTCAAGTTGTATGCCTCTAGACATTGTGCTTTTCAAATACCTCAATATCCCTACCAAGGCATGCCAATGAGGTTTTCCAGGAGATGCCATGAACCTAATGGTCAAACTTATGGAATATGCTATGTCTGGCCGGGTGCATATCATCATATACATGATGCTCCCTACCAGACCAGCATAAGGTATGCACTGCATAGCCTCATTTTCTTCTTGAGACTAGGGATACTGGGACTCAAATAATCTCATATTTTGGGGTAGTGGTATAACCAGTGGCTTGTTTTGAAGCATATTGAACTTCTTTAACACTTTTGCCAAGTATTTAGACTGCACCAGCTTAAGTGTTCCCTTCAACCTTTCTATTTGAATATTCATGCCCAGTATGCGACTTGCATTAACCAAATTCTTCATCTCAAATTCACTGCTCAGATCTCTTTTTACCTTCTCAACATCATCTAACTGTTTTGCAGCAAGTAACATGTCGTCTACATACAAAAGTAAGTAGATTAAGCTACCATCTGCAGCTTGTATCAGATACACACACTTGTCATATTATGATCTTTTGAACCTATTTGCATCATGTGAGCATCAAATCTTCTATTCCACATTCTAGGACTTGGTTTTAGTCCATACAAGGTCTGTGAAGTAAACACACTTTACTTCTTGTATCATCATGAATGTATCCTGGTGGCTGATCCATATAGAGTATTTCATCCAACTCTCCATGCAAGAATGCGGTTTACACATCCAATTGTTGTAATTCTAAATCATGTTGCACAACCAATGACAGCAGCAACCTTATTGAGCAATGTTTCACTACTGGAGAGAAGACTTCATTGAAGTCGATTCTTTCCCTTTGTGTATATCCCTTAGCCACTAATCTGGCCTTTTACCTAGGGATCCTTTGAGCTGCATTCTCAACTTTCACCTTATACAACCATTTGCAGCCTATTGTTTTCTTGCCTTCAGGTTTATCTACTAGGGACTAGGTTTGATTCTTCAAAAGTGACTGTATTTCATCATCCATAGTTGCCTGCCACTTGTCCTTATCTTTGCTGCTTATTGCTTCCTCATAATTCTTTGGTTCTTGATACTACATTTTTTTCAGCAATGGTTAAGCTTAGGAAGACTACATTTGCTTCAATAAACCATTTAGGAGAGTGTATTTCCCTCCTAACTCGATCTCTTGAGAGCCAATAATCTAACATGTCTGCATTTTGAGTTTCTTCAGATGATTGTTCTTGTAGAGTTGTAGTTCTTTCTTCTTCAAATTCAGATTCCAACTCTACAACTTGTTTATCTCCTTCTGGTTGTGATTCTCTAGCATTAACTTCATCTTTCTCTTTCTTTTCAAGGTAGGAAATCTTATCCTCCACAAATGTAACATCCTGGCTTGTAATTATCTTGTAGTTTCCTGGCTTGAAACACCACAACCTATACCCTTTTACGCCACTGGGGTAACCCAGGAAGATGCATTTCACTGCCCTAGCATCCAGTTTGTCTTGTTTTGAGTAGGCGTATGCAAGATAACCAAATTTCTTTAAATGGTCATATCTTGGCTTCACTCTATACCAGATCTCATATGGGGTTTTCAGGTTCAGCGCATATGAGGGACTTTTATTGATCAGATAAGTTGCAGTTGCAAAGGCTTGCCCCCAAAACCCTTTAAACAAGTCTGCTCCCAACAATAAGCATCTCACCCTCTCAAGAAGTGTTCGATTCATTCGTTCAATCACCCTATTTGGCTGGGGGTTGTATGACACTGTCTTGTGTCTCTTTATCCCCCTTTGCTTGCATTTTCTGTCAAACTCATCTGACACAAACTCAAGACCATTATTAAGGCGTATGCATTTGATCTTCATCCCTTTCTCGATCTCTACAAGATTACACTATTCCTCAAATTTTCTTGTTGTTTCATACTTCCCTTTCATCACATAAGTCCATAGTTTCCTGGAGAAGTCATCCATAATCGATGAGAAATACCTTCCACCTCCAAGAGTTTCATTCTTGGTAGGTCCCCAGAGATCGGCATGTACATATTCAAGCAAATTCTTGCTTGTGTATGTGCTAGCTTTATACAGGAGCTTTTTACCCTTTGCTAGTATACATTCCTCGCAGTGTGATAGATCACATTCTTCTCCTACATCAATTAATCCCTATTTCTTTAGCTCAATTATTCCAGCTGAGCTTATATGGCCCATTCTCTTGTGCCACAATAGAGAATCAACAGCCTTAGTAACATGAACATGTCCCATTATTGTATCTACTCGCAAATAGTAGATATTGTTAACCCTTTCACCTTTCAAGATCTCCTTATCTCCTTTAACCACTTTGATTGTTCCACCAAATACCTCAAATCTGCACCCATTGCCTTCCAGTACACCTAAGGAGATCAGATTCCTCTTTATCTCATGGATGTACCTCACTTCAGTTAGCGGCTTATATTCTCTATTGTGATTCCTTATCTTGATAGAACCAATTCCCTTAATCATGCATGCGTTATCATTTCCCAACATAACTTTTCCACCTTCCAAATTATGAAGATCTTGAAACCACTCCACATGCCACATGTGGACACATGTGGAAGGAACAACCCGAGTCCAAAATCCACACATCACTTCCAGTTGATTCTGTGATGTTGAGTACATCATCTTGGTTCCCTTCAACTAATTCAACTACATTGCTCTTGTTAAAGATTTGTTGCTTACCATTTAAGGTGTAGCAATCTTTCATTAAATGATCGGGCCTTTTGCAATAGTTGCAACTCCTTGTTTCCCTCTAGGCCTGAAAACCCTTGTTTTCAGACTGTGAGGTGGTATGTTTGTTACGACCTTGGAAACTAAACGGCTTGGAGTCCTTCCTTTGACTGTCCTCTCTCCTAAAACTCATTCCTCCAATATTGTAGCCTTGGGATTTTTGTTGGTAAGTCACCTACTTGTATCCTCCTCTAAGATCACCTTTCTTCACTAAGAGACCAACTCCCATGGAGTTGCCAGAATGGCCCTCAGACCTTCGTTCAACTTCTTTCTGCTTTATAGCAGACTGGACTGCACAAAAGACCCAACTAGTTAATAGAGTAGGGGAAAGTGCCATTGGAAGGTCATGGGTAATAGTATTTACCTTTCCATACGTCATAGCGTCCTTCAAATTGCAATAGGACTTAGGCAAAGCATTTAATAGATGAATTTCTTTGTCTTCATCACCCAACTTCACACCTATGTTGTTAGTAATCTTGCAAGATTTGTTTGGATATTTGCAGAATCCTTGTCAATATAGTTATTATCTTTTGTGATCATTTTGATCCTCTTAGTTTTTTAGAATCGTTTATTCTAAATAGAATATTTACATTCCTCATTTAGCTTTCGTATTCTTGTATATGTAGATGGCTATTTGGTTGAAATAAGATCACTCCAGAAACTCTCAAAACCCCCGTTCCCTTCTTATTCCATTCTCTAGTTCTTTTGTTGATTTTTGCAACAAGAAGTGGCATCAGAGTCATTTGGTGCACGATCCAAATCTCATTATGGCTAAACAAGAAAACACACGCAATATTGAACGGGTCGCAAGAGAGAACGAAAGTGCAGCGTATTTTCCACCTCTCACACGCACAAACTACATGGATTGGGCAATCCTCATGAAAGTATATCTACAAGCACTTGACTTGTGGGATGTAGTTGAAGATGGGCCAAGAGATGATGATCAACGTGAGGATCGGTAGGCTATGTCGATGTTACTCCGGGCAGTGCCGCCAAAATTAATTCGTACACTTGGTGTTAAGAAGACAACCAAGGAAGCCTGGGACACGCTCAAGAAAATGTGTGTGGGACGCGAGCGTGTACGGGAAGCCAAGGCACAGACACGCCGAATGGAATTTGAGAACCTTGTGTTCAAAGAAGGGGAGGGAGTAGAGTCTTTCTCTATTCGACTCACTGCAATTACCAATGATCTCTCAACGCTGGGCGATTCGGTAACTGTACATAGGGTGGTGCTAAAATTCCTTTGAAGTGTACCACGACAATACGAACAGATGGCCAAAGCAATCGAATCACTCGTGGATCTAAAAACTTTGACCCGTCCAAGAGCTCACAGGCCACCTCTTAGTGCTAGAACAACACGATGATCTTGAAAACTCTATGCCTACCGGAGAACTCTTACTTCTCACGGAGGAAGAATGGCAAGCTCACCAACGACAGCGTGAGCGTGGACAGAGATCATTTGGTGGAGGAAACAGGAGAGGAAATGCTCCAGCAAAAACAAAGTCATGGTCTGGAGACAAGGCAAAATTGTCGACAAGTGGCGGAAGCAACAATGAACGTAAGAAGGGAAATTGTCGGTACTGTGGTATCTCTGGCTATTGGGCGAAAGAATGCCGCAAGGTAAAATGTGACCATGAGCAGCAGGAACAAGCCAATCTCACAAGAGCTGAACCACAAGAAGACTACAAACTAGTCTTGATCATGACTAGGTTCTGTGAGCCAATGAAGAAGAAAATCGATGAACTCACCACAATGTACCTGAAAGAAGAGAGAGTGATGCTTGGAGATGCTGTCGGAAGTATGTGGTATATTGACACCGGCGCAACAAGTCACATGACAGGCGACAAGAAGGCATTCTCAACCTTAGACGAGACGGCACAAGGCATGGTGCATTTTGGGGATGTTTCAACGGTAAAAATACAAGGTAAAGGCATAGTTATGTTCCAATATCTTTCTGGTGATCAACGCATTCTTTTCGATGTTTATTATATTCCAAGCCTGCGAAGCAATATCATCTCTCTTGGCCAACTTGATGAAAATGGATGCAAGATCATCATCGAAAGAGGGATAATATGCATCCTTGATCAAGAACGAAGAGTACTTACCCGAGTGACACACGCAGAAATGACTTTACATGATAAATTTGAATATTGCTGCTCCAATAAGTTTGCTCACACAGCCGGACAACATCGCTTGGTTGTGGCATACACGGTTTGGACATTTGCATTCCCCTTATAAAGCATGTTGATGAGTTTTGTGATGGTTGTGTGCTTGGGAAGCAACACAGGAAATCGATTCCTCAAGCCACAATATTCCGAGCACGACGCCCATTAGAATTGGTGCACTTTGATTTGTGCGGCCTAATTGAACCAGCCACAGTCGGGGGTAAAAAAAATTTCTTGCTCATTGTTGATGATTTTAGCTGTTTTATGTGGGTTGAATTGCTCAGGTCAAAAGATGAAGTATTCCACCATTTTAAGAAATTCAAAGCAATGGCTTAACAGAAATGCAAGCACAAACTGCGAGCATTCCGCTCCAACCGCGGTGGTGAATTTAATTCTAGTGCATTCAGGGAGTTTTGCGAGGAGCATGACATCAAACACAACACTACTACACCTTATTCCCGCAACAAAATGGCATAGTAGAGAGACGTAATCAGACAGTGGTTGATATGAGTAGATGTCTAATGAAGTCAATGAAAATACCGGGGCTGTACTTGGAAGAAGTTGTGAAGACTTCAGTTTATATCTTAAATCGTGCACCAACAAAGAGTGTAGTTGGAATGACTCCTTATGAGGCATGGCATAAAAAGAAACCAAATGTGAATCATTTAAGAACATTTGTATGTGTTGCACACGTGAAGAAACTCGGACCTGGCATATACAAACTTTCAGACCGCTCAACACCCGGAGTATTTGTTGGCTACGAAGAAGGTGCGAAGGCTTATCGTGTCTATGATCCAATTGGAAAGTGGCTGTATGTAACAAGAGACGTCATCTTTGAAGAACACCGCACATGGAGTTGGGAGACATTGGACGAAAATGAAAAGACAACTGCAATATTTACGGTGATCTACACAACAGAGGTCAGCATATCAAATGTTTCTACACCTCAGATAAGTGAGCAGCTTACATAGGTGTTGGTCCCGGATTATCAGGGTATAACTTGGCAGCGGAAAATGTGG
>JAPKLW010007398.1:0-15159 GCA_026898455.1 Plectranthus barbatus | reverse complement strand
GCTTTGACTTGCCATGGTGGAGAGCCTAAGTAACGTGCTCGTATATCTGCATCTTGGGTAACAGCAGTTCGTGTAGTATCGCCTGAGACTGGACTTAGGTAACCATATCCGAGTAATAGGATGGGGACATTCCCTGAGGAGCTCAATAACATTCATCGTGCCAAAGTCCTGCAGGCTGATTAAGTTCAGGCACGAGTGATAAGGTTTGAGTGGTACTACTCAGGAATTATAAGATATTAATTAATTGTAGTTAGAGCTTGTCAGAGGCTCTGATTAATTAATGGATGTTCGGTAACCTTAAATAAGGGGATTCTCAATGAATGCAACCCGTTCTCATAACGTGGTAATAAAGGGGTAGGTCAGCATTAATTCTGTGGTGAAAAAGAATTAATATTAATTAATTAATTGTGTCCTGGATTGTGGACATGGGAATTAATTAATTTATAGGCCCACTATATTATTTGCATTAGGACCCAGGACTGGCCCAATTAAATATGCTGAATTGAGCCCAAAATGGCCCATTAGGGTTTCCAACCCTAGGTCTATAAATAGACAGCTCTCTCTCATAAGTTACAAGACAGTTGAAATACAAACCCTAGAGAGAGAGTGAGGGGCGCCGATTTTGGGAGTTGAAATGAGGAGAATTTCGATTCTGGTCCTGCTCAGATTACAGATCTACGGAGTCCTCACCAGTAGTAGATCTAATTAGCATTGGGACACAACCCTGAAGATCTAATCTGGAGAACAGATTATCTTTCTTCCTTCTCTTTCTTTTCGATTTTAATCTAAGAAATTAGGGTTCTAATTCTGTTTCCGCAGATTAAATCGGATCGCGTGGTTGAATTGGTTTTTGGAATTCAAACGCAAAAGATCGGTTCAGACTCGACGGAGTTACGGTAAACCCTAAAATCCACAATTCTTCGTATTAAATTCATAGGAGCATGCTAGGGTTTTGAGAATTTGAATTATGAGCAATATCCATATATCGACCCGGTACTGTTTGGTTTTGGTGATTCGGTTCACGGAAAAACCCTACAATTGGTATCAGAGCCAGGTTTCTGATTTATGGCTCTGTTGTTCATAATTAAATTCGATATGCATGTATGAATTTATTGTTTTGTGGATGTTTGGTTTTTGTTCCTCGTGGCAACCCGTTGATTCAGCCCGCGGTGGTTTATCCGTGTAGGGCTGAATTGTTTTTGTAAAATCACGAGAAAATCCGTGATTAGTGTAGATTTGAAAATTGTAATAGAATAGGTTTTCTGTAATTTTTCAAATTTGTAATTGGACGGGTCGAGGAGGAAGAACGAAGACGGAGCCGACGAAGGGAGGTGCACGGCGGCGGCAGGCGGCCGCGCGCGTGCAGCCGCGGGTGACGGCAGCACAAGGCCTCTCACGACGCGGGCGACGGCGCACGGCGGTGCGCATCGCGGGCGGTTGGGCAGCGGGCGTGGCACAGCGAGCAAGCGGTGCGCGCGCGCGTGCGATCCCACTGGGTGACCGCACGCAGCGGCGCAGGGCGGCGTTGGGCCGCCGGCGGCGGCGGCGGTCGGCGGTCGGCGGCGGCTTCGGTCGTTGTCAGCTACTGCTGTCCCGTCACGGTGGCTCGTGTTTTGGTGGTTTGTACAATCCTGTGTAAACCCTAGGGTTTGCATTAGGGTTAGGGCAAATCATCAGATCACAAAGACCTAAAAATCCAAAAGATTTGGTGTATCCAGTTTTGAAGGCCCTTGAAGATTTGGAAGATTTGAAAAGATTTGGATTTATCTAAATTAATTCAAAAATTCAAATTTGTAATAGATAGATATTATTTTCTATTTTTGGGGCCACGGGGAATTTTTGTTTGCCTTAATTTTCCTCGTATGATATGTGATTTATTTATGTGCGCAATTAAGCATGTGTAGATAATAGGAAAAGCATGTTTTACTGCTTTTATTATTTACAGCTTTCCAAGCATGCTTATGTGATTAATTTCTTTTGTTGGATTATATTTTGGGAATTTTTGGGCTTGTTTAATTACATGCAAAAATTTGGAAAACATAATGACAAAAGAAAATTATGTGTGCGCATAAAGAAACCTTTTAAAAGAAAAATACTAAGCAGATTTTTTAATTAAAATCAATAGACCTCCACAAAGCGGTCCTAGGCTGTAAGTGTATCTCTCGTTCTAGTAAACGTCTACGAGTATAGCTTGCTAGTTCCCGGAGGTGCATGGGTACGGTTGTTGGGATTTCTAGACAAACAATTTAAATCATGTGAATAGTGGGAGGGCTTTGCGTAAACGTCTACGAGTGTAGCTTGCGTAGACCTCTTTCACAAGTATTCTAGGATTGATTTAAATTATAGATAACAAAAGCTTTAAGGGCTGTACGGTATGGTTACATGCCATGCTAAACTGTCTCTTTTGGCCGGAGTTAAATTTGTGGTTAATTGGTTAGAAGCATCTTAGAATATAATGCAAGAATTGCATCCCTGTTCTTGAGAGATGGCTTGGTCTAAGGTTTTCACTAATTATTAATTTCTAGTGTCTAAAGCATCCTGACATGGTAGTGAAATTAAATGGATTGAGGCTTAAAACCCGCAGTTCTGGTTGAGGGTGACATCGTAAACGTCTACGAGTGTAGCTTGCGGTGGGAACTCTTGGGCAATTAGTGGAAAACATTTGTATTTGATTTATTAAAAGGTTTTCAATGCATTTGTTTTCGAAGTTCAACATGTATGTTCTTATTTAAGATTCTTTACTGTTTCAGATATGTCTATGTCTAATGTGATCAACATTCTCGCACAAAACACTCTAACTGGTCCAAACATCCTGGAATGGAAACACAATCTTGAATACCTCCTGATTGCAGAAGAACATATGTTTGTTCTGCAAGTACTTCGTCCCATGGAGCCAACTGCTGAGTCCTCTCAAGAGGAAATAGACTATTATAACAAGTGGGAGAAATCGAACAATGTAGTCAAGTGCTATATGATGACCACTATGTCGAAAGTCTTGCAGCAGCAACATCAGCACCATAGGGATGCCTATGACATCATGTTAAGTCTGACGGCGACCTATGGGGAAACTGATAGAGCTGTCAGGTTCAATCTCATGAAAGAAATTGTGAGTAAGAAAATGACTGATGGCACCTCAATGAGAGAGCACGTAGTTATCATGACTCACCTCATGGATGAACTGACAGTGCATGGTGGAGGTATCGACGCTGAGGCTAAGGTCGATATCATACTGAACTCTCTACCCAAGTCCTTTGAGAGTTTTAGACTGAATGTTGTCATGAACAAGAAAGAGTATACTCTTAACGAATTACTCAATGACGTGATGGCAGCTGAATCGGTCTTGAACCCTCAGAAGGTTGCCTTGGCCACTTCTGATAATCTCTCTGCTGTACCAAAAAGTATGAAGCGGAAGATAGGGATTAAGAAATGGGCCAAGAAGACACCTGTGAATGATGGTGGGGCTGGGAAAAAGCCTAAGGTGGCGACTGAAAGGGACAGGTGCTTCAGGTGTGGTAAGAAAGGACATTGGAGGAAAGATTGTCAAGCCAACAAAGCTAGACAAGGTATGCCATTTTGCATGTATGCTCTTCTAGAGCTGTAAGCACTGACTTGTTGATCATGTTGTTGTACTTTGCAGGGGACCGTGCCGACAAGGCTGGTGAGTGATGGCAAGAAGATACCAAACTGGATGAAGGCAACGTTTTATGACGGAGCTTCATGGAGTTTTTCTTTTTTTTATGTTTTGATGAATAAAGTACATTTGAGAGTTTATTTGTGGGCTGTGGTTTATCGGCAGGACAAATTTTATCAACTTTCTATGGATGTTTGTTATTTGTGATTTCAATCATTGACGATAACAATGTCATTCATTATGTAATGTTGATTCATACTCTTTATATTACTTCGATCAAATATGTCTTTTATATTGCATGTAATTCATCCGTAATTGATAATCCTAGGAAGAGAAAACTTACTTCTTCTGATGAGGATCTTACATATCTCTGGCACTTGAGACTGGGTCACATCAGCTTGAAGCGGATTCAGAGACTTACAGATGACGGTACATTGGACCTAGTCTGGGCTGTACCTTATCAAGTCTGCGAATCCTGCATCGAGGGCAAGATGTCAACTAGGCCTTTCAAGGCTAGTCAGTCTCGAGCAGAGGAAGTGTTGGAATTGATCCATTCTGACTTATGTGGACCGATGTCCACGCAGGCTCGTGGAGGGTACGAGTATTTCGTCACTTTCATTGACGATTACTCAAGGTACGGATACGTTTACCTGCTTCGCTACAAGTCTGAATGCTTTGAGAAACTCAAAGAGTTCAAGGGTGAGGTAGAAAAGAAGGTCGGGAAAACTATCAAGTCGCTGCGATCTGACCGCGGTGGCGAATACCTCGGTAACGAGTTCCTGCAATATTTGTCAGAAAATGGGATTACATCCCAATGGACTGCACCGAGTACTCCCTAGCAAAACGGTGTGGCTGAAAGAAGAAATAGGACTCTTCTAGAGATGGTAAGATCAATGATGAGTTATGCAAACTTACCAATTTCGTTTTGGGGCTACGCATTGGTGACAGCAGCATACGTACTTAATGTGGTGCCTTCAAAATCAGTTCCTAAGACACCTTCTGAGCTCTTCCTTGGTCGCAAACCTAGTTTGTGCAAGTTTAGAGTATGGGGCTGTCCGGCACACGTACTAGCGAAGGAAGCTGATAAGTTAGAAAGCATGTCAAAAGTAATGTTGTTCATAGGGTATCCCAGGCAAACAAAAGGTGGTTACTTTTACTGTCCTGAGAGTCAACGAGTCGTTGTTAGCACCAACGCTAGATTCTTGGAGGACGAGTATGTGAGTAATCACAGGTCAAGGAGTGATATCGTTCTTCAAGAAATTGAAAACGAGAATGCAATTCCAAGGGAAAGGGAATGTGTAGTTGTGGGTGCTCCTGTGAGAGGTACAACACCACAGACACGTTCTTCAGTGCAAGGTGCAGGACCACAAGTTACTGCACCTACTACTGACACGGCACTGATGCCTCATCGCAGTGGGAGAGTTATTTTCCAGCCGGAAAGATACATGTTCGTAGGTGAGTCTTCGGATTTGTGCCCGGAAGACGGACATGAGGACTCTGACCCACTGACTTACGAAGAGGCAGTGCAGGACAAGGATGTTGCCAAATGGCGTGTAGCCATGGATTCTAAAATTGAATCCATAACTGCTATGGATGTATACCAGAAAACTGATTTTCCGGATGGCTTTAGGGCCATAGGGTGCAAATGGGTATACAAAAGAAAGAAAGGGGCGGATGGAAAGATCACGGCTTTCAAGGTCAGGCTGGTGGCAAAGGGTTTTAGTCAGAAAGAGGGCATTGACTATGACAAAACCTTTTCACCCATAGCCATGCTCAAATCCATCCGGATACTCCTTGCCATAGCTGCGCATATGGACCTCGAGATCTGGCAGATGGATGTCAAGACCGCTTTTCTAAACGGTTACCTTGAAGAAGGTAGGGACATCTATATGCAGCAACCCGAGGGTTACATAAGCAAGGGTGAAGAACATCTTGTCTGGAAGCTTAGGAAGTCCTTGTATGGACTTAAGCAAGCTTCAAGGTCGTGGAACTTACGTTTCAACGATGTGATCAAATCCAAGCACTAGACAATCTACTTCACTTCGCTTGCGTTTGCATGGCCTGATGACATCTTCTACTAGATCAAATTCATCTAACCTTTTAAGTATTTCCTTTGCTTCAGCAACTATCTTGTCAAAAGCTGGCAAAGTTGGAGCAAATTCCAATGCTCTAAGATCAGATTCCTCTCGAGGAAGAGTAAACTCGCGCCTGGTACCGAGGAACTTGATGAAGTCATTATAAGAATCAGATAGAGAGTGCAGGATAATGTTAATTTCCGCCCGCTTATTGACTTGTCCACCTCTATTTCTGTACTTTCTCATAATCCTCATCATACTGACGAAGTGCAGAAGCAACGAACTCCCATCAGTCATCCTCTTGCAGACCAAGTCCTCCACAAGATTATAACTGACAGTTCGTCTCACCTTCCCATAAACTTTCACAAGGTCCCTCCATATCTCAACAGCAGTTCGGAACTTCTTGTACTTGAGCTTTAATTCTCTAGATAGACTGTTCATGATGAGTCTGCGGGCAAACTCATTAGAAGCTACCCATCTTTCATAGATTACTCGCTCATAACCAGTACAGTTCCAATATTTGGGAGTTAGAGGGTCCATGTAAAGTATATGGGCATGTTTTGCAGTGTAGAGTATTTCCATGAAGCATAACTTCCATTCAGGAAAATTCGGACCAATTAAAGGGTTTGTTATTAAGAGGTTGACAATGTGAGCAATAGACATGTCTGAAAATAATAAATTAAAAAAATAGAAATTAAAACATAGTCGCAAAATATTGAAACAATTAAATGTTGAAACCTTATGATAAAGCAATATTAATGTTTCCTCCAATTTGCCTAAGTATTACTATTGCAAGCCACACATGTGGACGTTTACAACAAAACACTTAACCAGACTGTATCTTTCAATTCCAGTCCTTTAATTCCAATCCATGCCTGGGTTTCTTAGGCAAATGGAATTAATAATTGGAGACTAACTTAAGACCATATTATCCTACTGAGCAGGGACATCACAAATGAGTTATACTTTGGATAACATCTAAGCTAGCTTACCACCAAAGCCAACCCTCCCATATAAGGATCTATTAGAACACACCTGATCCGTATAATAAGGCTGTCTCATTTAATTCAATCCCTAGAGAACTTATGAAAATTCAATACGCAAGCTACACATGTAGACGTTTACGCATGAACTCCCACTTCTCACATGAAATAAATGTTTGTTTTAGGAAATCCTATCTATTAGAACTTATGTTGGGAAATTTGGCTAAGTTTCCTTTCCCCAGTAGCTACTTGTTTAGATTCTAGTTTTGATGTTTTGGTGGATCAAATCCTAAGTCCTACCAGCGTCAGTTTGTCTCTAGAATAGCTCTAGTCTCAAATGTAAAGTCCTGTTTAGGTCTTTTGAGTTGTAAGTCGCAGCTGATCAAGACTCATGCTGGCACTGTTCACCAGCATGAGAAGTGCTTACCACTGGTTACTGTTCACCAGTTGGAAAAGTCTCATCCGAAGGCGGCTGACAAAGACTCGTGCTGACACTGTTCATCAACATGAGAAAGAGCTCACGACTGGCTACTGTTCACCAGTTGGGAAGGTTTTCATCAGCAGGCGGCTGACAAACCTTACCAGCAGAATAGGTGTTCTCACTGACACTGTTCACCAGCGGTGAAGTCACCAGTCATGGGAGATTCCAAGAGTTAACATCCAGACAAATTGGTAGACTTAGAATGTGCCAACGCAAGTCACCAGCAGAGACTGCCAGCACAAGATCACCAGTATGTTCTGCCAGTCGGATGTTACCAGCAGAATTCAAGATTCGCTCTCCCAGAGTCTTAGAGACAAAAAGATGATTCGTCTGAGGAATAAACTGACAAAGTATGACTTTAAGGGAGGATACCTTAAAGTCTATCAGTTCAAGACACCAGTTCAGATTCCTCGTACTGACGAATAGTGCCGTTCTGACATAAAGAGATCAATGTCAGATAAAGTGGACAAAAGCATGGCGCTTTCCGGAAATTCCTACCTGCTGCCGTCTGAAGGACATGCGAGGACAGAGACATTTTCCGGATGTGTCCAAACGGCTAGAAGATTTGAATCGGATCCCTCGGCTATAAATACCTGGGATCCATCAACATTCAATACTCTTCACCTACCGAAAGACTGCAAATTTATTACGCTCAAGCAAGTAGAAGCAAAACACTTTCGAGGCCTTTCTAAAGGCTATCCGTGTGTTGATTTATTCAAACACGAGACTTCAAGCTTCCAGCTTGTAAGTTACTGATCTCTTTGGTGTTCTTTCTCTTCTGAGGAAGTTCACAGCAGCTCTTGTGCCAGCCAGCACTTGAGTTATTACGGGCTTTTGCCGTATTGAGAAGATACGTTCTTGGGAGAACTAAACACCCAGTGAAGCTGTGGAGGTTGAAGTGACGTGCTCGCACTCCACCAGCTGATCAGAGTTGAAGAAGGAAACAAGACCGGGAGCGGTTGATCTAAGTGGTGGACAAGGGTCGCACCAGCTAGAGATAGATCGTAGGCAACTTGTACCTGATTACTCTATAGTGAATTTCCAGTGCTACGACTGGAGAGTGGACGTAGATCAGTTGATCGAACCACTATAAATCCTTTGTCTTTTATCAGCTTTCTGCATTTCATACTGATTTAAAACCCAGCACCCAAGTGCTGGTGTATATCTGAAAACTGATATAATTGTGCAAACAAGGCTAAAAATATTCTAAGTCTTGAGCTACCAGCTGACGAGCCAGTCGCCAGTCAGCTGAGTACGCAGAGTGCAAGTTGACTTACCAGCTGACAAGGTCCCAGTCAGCTGAGTAACCAGCAGAGTGCAAGAAACGATTAACCACATTTTCCGCTGCTAAGTTATACCCTGATAATCCGGGACCAACAACTTATGAATAATAAATTAAGTAAGCTACACATGTAGACGTTTACCTAATAAATTACCCACTTCTAATAAAGGATCGCTTTGTGGAGGTCTTACTAAATTATGAGCTTAGTGATTTTTAGTTCATAAGGTTCAATTGCATAGATTATTTTATGTAGCCATAATTATAACATTGCTAAAATTCTATCATGCATAGCATGAACCCCGAATTTATAGTTATAATTAATTACACAAAATAAATCACATAGCATGCTTTAAAGCTGTAAATAAAAGCAGTAAACGTGCTCCTATTATCTACAACATGCTTATATGCTGCGCAATTAAATTAAACACATATATCATGCGAAGATAGATAATAAAACAAATAAAAAATGTCCTCGTGGACCCATGATACAAAATAAAATTAAATCTAACTATTACAAGTTGAAATTAATTATACAGATCTTCAACTGGGCTCCCACTACTTGGATTGTGATCTGAATTTATTTTCTGAATCCGAGCCTCAAGGATTTGATCCATTGGAAAATTGGACAACTGGGCCAGTTAACCAAATCGCAGGCCTAGGCACACATTGCAAGCCCAATAGCCCGCGAGAACTTGGCCCGACGAGCCACCACCGGCGAACCACCATCGCCGGCGACTCGCCGCCGTCGTGAGGGCTCCCGGCATGCGCAACAGCCATGCACGTATGTGCATGGTTGCAGCCCACGATGTTGCCCCCGCCGACCGTTGCCCGTTTCGCATGCCAGTGCCCCGGCTTGCCCCGACCGTCGCCCAAACCACCGTCGCCATCTTCTCCATCGTCGGCCGATCCAGGCTCACCGGAAAACCCGCACAGGGCGCGATGAGGATGCGCATTCCGGCTGCAGCCGCTAACCCTAGGGTTTGCCCGCCCCGCAGCCACGCCATCACACACCGACCGCTGCCGCCGCTGCCTTCCACCCCTGGAACCTCGCCGCGCTACACCACCACCATCGCCGACCGACGAGCAGGGGGATGCTGTTGCCAGCGCAGGAAAATACCGCGCGACGTGCTCGCGTGAAACTCTAGGGTTTTGCCGCATCATGCATGCCGCGGCGCGCGCCTGACAGCCGTGCCGCGCCTCCTAGCCCTCGCGCCACCTGCGGTGTTGCGCCATGCCTCCACAAGCGCGCCTAGAGCGGGCTGCTGCCTGCTGTGTGCGGCCGCGCGAAACCTAGGGTTTCACCGCGCGCCGTCGCGCTGGCTGCGGCCTGCTGGGTCGTCCGCTGCGTGCGCCACCATCGTGCCCTCGCGGCTCCACGATCGTCGTGCACGTCCCTCGTGCTGACGCCGTCGTGCCCCGTTGCGATGCATCGCGCGATCCTTCGTTCTTTTTGTTCTTCGTTATTTGTGTTCTTCATTCTTTGTTTTACAGATTTAATTTTTTAAAATAAAATATTACATTTGAAATATCTATTTACATTCTAAAATCTAAATCTAACCACGGATTTATCTCGTGGGTGAAAAACGAATCCTTATAAAAGGGCGGATTAACCCGAGAATCACGAGGACGAAAAATCATAAACATACAATCCAAAAACCCATGCAATCATTCAATGATAATTTTCATGCAGATCATAGGCAATATTATTTTTCCGATAGAGCCAATCAATTCAACCTGGCTCTGATACCAATTGAAGGGATTCGTGAACTGAATCACGAAGTCCGTTTGCCAAGGATCGTTAATTGGAATATCAAAATAAACTGCTATGTCTATGATTAATTCTAGCATGATCATATTGAATATGCATAAGGGGGTTTATGCGGAATACCTGGATTGCAAAACCCTGAAGAACGAGTGCGCGGAGATTCCTCTTGATCTTTTCCCACGCACAAAGATTTAATTCCTAACGGATTGTGGAAAATAAATCTATGAAAATTATCAAGTAATTTTCGAAAACAAGAAGGAGAGATAAGAAGAAGATAATCCTCCTGATCTGATCTTCTGATCTGTATCCCAACTCAATCTGAATATCTGGTGAAGATTCCCTTCAGATTCCTTGCCCGATTGAGAAGCAGAATTTCCTCCTCGTTTCTCAGATCTAGTCGATCACCACAGCTCCCAAAACCTGGTTTGCCGTATGCAACTTATGATCTTGTGGTGTGTTGAGATCTGAGGAACTGAGGCCAATTTATAGGAAAATACTGGACTCCTATTGGGCTTGAATTTCATGGGCCAGACCAGGGACTAGAATGCAAATAGCAAATGTGGCCTATCAATTAATTAATTCCCATATTCAACCCAAAATATAATTAATTAATTAATATTGATTCATTCCACAAGAGAATCAATACTGTCCTACCTATTTGCTACCACGTTTTGAGGTACGGGTTGCATGGGCTCGGTATATCCCCACATTTAAGGTTACAGACATTCGTTAATTAATTTAAACTTTGACAAGCTATTTAATTAATTAACAACTTATATTCCTAAATCAATCCACTCAAACATTTTTCACTTATGCTTGAACTTAATCAGCCTGTAGGACTTTAGCATAACGAACCTTTTGAGTTGTTCAAGGAATGTCACCATCCTATACTGGATGTGGTTACCTATTTCCAGTACCAGACAGTCATACACAAACTGCTATTACCCAAGATACAGATATACAAGCTCAACTAGAGCCTTTCACTACTACTCAAAGTAATACACAATCTGCATATACTTATGTACCTTCATATAGGCTTAGGATCTCATCAAGCCATATAGATCTAGATTCTTTTAATGTCAGATAAAAGAATCGATCTCGACTTAGGTCCTTATCAATGTGTGCCCCACACCAGCATACCAAGTCATCCAAGATAAGATGCTTATTACTGCGTATGCTGCAGCCTACACCGTCAGTTTATTCTGGAACTGCCTCAGCTGTGATAACCATTTATATCTCGCTAGGTCAAACGATCCATACAATCTTCCGTGATCTTCTACACACCGTATGATCTCCCTATCGACGAGATAAGAGGATAATTGCGTTTGTGACACATTTTTTTTTAATTTAAACAAGAGATGAACATACAACATTTATGATTGCCAGTATATTAACCAATCGACCTTGTACATAATATAACAATCATAATTCTTTCAGTATATAAATCCATCATGAATATGAAGAAGATGACGACGAGACACCGGAGGAAGAAGAGGAAGCCATCCGGTGGGAACGAAGAAATGGAGCAGTGAAATCGGCAATTAAGCTGCCTCCTTCTGAGTATACCACCGTCATCCAAAATTGGAAGTCTTCATGATCGATTCAAGGGGTCGATGAGTCTGGACTCGACCGCCTTGGTGAGCTGATACTGAGTCGAGCCACGACGGTAAATAAGGCACTGAATAAGAGGTAACTCATTGTGTTTTTGTTTTTTTTAAGTAATTTCTATTTTGCTTCTTTTACTTGTTTATTTGTCTTTTGAAAAAAAAGTTTTGAGGTCTGTTTCGACGGAGGCAGAGGCTGTCACGGTCGAGACAGAGGTCCAAGATGTGGAATACTTCGACCGAGAAGGAGGTCGACAAGGAGGCTTCATCCCGGTCGAGCCAGAGCTTGCCATGGCCGAGATGGAGGGCCAACAGCCAAAATCCACGCTGGTCACAGTTGAAGAAAGAAGGATAAAAAGTTGGTTTCTGAGACCAACAAGTGAGGTACAGTTTCAATCTCTGGATCTGATCTCCAAACTTATTCTCTCTGCTTTTCGAATAAGTTTGGGGGGATGAAGATTTAAGGGTTTTGAAACTTATTATCTCTTTTACTTGCTTTGTTTTACATTTCTGCATGGGAAAATTCTTGAATAAAATGCGAGATTGTGGGAACTTAAGCTTGATAACCCTAACAAGAATGCGAGATTAGAATTAATTGACTTTAGTTTGCATTGATTGTGATAGTAGTCGAGTATGCCCATGAATGTGAATACCCCATGATTACTTGTTTTGATACTTGCATTGGCATGATAGATAGATGATGATTTGATGTTTACTGTGGAAGAAAAATTGTCCTAAGTGTGAGTTTTTGAGCCTGAATTTCGATTGTGAGTGTGTCTGCAATTTTGAGTTTCTCAAGAACTTGCTCTGTTTCTTTTTCAAGACTGCTAGTGTGCACAGGTTTAGGAAGTAATTTTAGGTCATCTTTATTTAGCCTATTTTCCCATACACTGTCCTAATTAAATGATATCCCTAGTCAACCCTTTTAAGCCTATAATATTTTCTTTCTTTGTCTATGAGTTGGAAATAAATAGGGGAATCAACTCTTGTCTATGAGAGTGGGTTGTGATTTGTTTGAGAAAGGATAAGATATTATTAGAAGGGTAAAAGTAAAAGATAAGGTTGGGCTCTAAAAAAAATAAATAAATAAATAGTTGTTGTGTTTAATCCTTATAAGCTCAAATGTATAATCAAAATTGTTTAGAGCATAAAAGGATATGTGTGAAAAAGAAAAAGAAAAAAAAAAGAGAAGAAAGAAATAAATAAAAGAGCCTTGGTTTGTACTGCATATTATAGGAGAAGGGAGGACATCAATAGATAGTGGTTTTGATTTGTTGAGGGTGATCAATTCAATTGATTTTAGTCACTTGGCCATATATCTCCCTACATTTCACTAAAAAACCTACATTACAACCTTGAATAAAGTCCTTTATGATCTTAGACTTGTGTGCACATGAATGCAGTGGAGATTTAGAGTATTTGCAAGCTTATGGTAGAACTTGATTTGCATGACTTTTGTGTGATCTCATAATTATCCTAAACACTTGAGTGAATGAGCAAAACACTTCCCATGTGAGTCTTCCACAGTATACATATTTTCTGATTCTTTCAAAATTGTTGATGTCTTGTGGATTTTCGAGTTTGAATGTGATGAATCTTTTGAGGCATTGCACTACTCTTCTGCTTGAACTTTTGATTCTTTCTTTAGTTGATTGAGGACAATCAAGTGTTTAAGTTTGGGGGGTTTGATAAGATCGTTTTTCTACTCTCTTATTGCATTGTTTTCGCTTTTCTTTTATGCATTTAAGTTTGTTTTCTTGAATAAATTGAGCATGAGTATATATTAGAGGGTGTTATGCTCGTCATGGTAAAATTTCGCAGGTTTTAGGCCAAATCCAATGGAAACCCGTACCGAAAGCAGCAGATGTTCAAAGAAATAGTCACAACTTCTTCCACAGATGTTATTTGAAAGATTTTTGAATTAGCTTTCCAACGCAACTTGAATCGGGTCAATCGGAGTTCGGATGTGAAAGTTATGGCCAAAACCGTGAGACTGCGCAGAAGGGTCGAAAGTGGCAAAATTGGTCTCTGTTTCGACCGAGTTGAAGGCCATCTCGACCGGGGCAGCTTCATCTCGGCTAGGGCAATGCTCATCTCGACCGGGGCGAATTATTTTGGCGAAATTCTGGGAGTTTTTCACTTATTTTGGGCGAGAATTGCTTGGGATTCAAGTTACACATCAATTTGGAAGCAATGAAGACCCCAAAAGGGAAGTATCAACCAAGAAAATCATTCCTTTTGAAGCCATCAATTCAAGAAGGAAATTCCTACCATCCAAGGCATCAACCCTACTACTATATAAACTCTTGAATAGCTCAGAATCAGGGTCCCTTTTTCAGTTCTTTTGGTTGCCTTCAGTTGTTAATTTTTACTTTAATTTTTTGTTTTCACTTTATGTTTTTGAGAATTCATCTTTAGTTTTTGTTGAACCTTTATTGTTTTTAATGCAATCTTTAATTTTCCCTGCAATGTTTTCCTTTAATATGTTAGGCTAGAACCCTAAACAGGTTCTAGGGTTTCTCCATCTGTGATGCATGTTTTGATTCAATAATTCAAACCCTTTAAATTGGTTTAAATCCTATGTTTTGTTTTAAGTATATTCTCATCGAAGGATCGAGAGATGAAGATTGAGGTAGGTTACATTATTAATCGAAGGACCGAGAGGTGAAGGTTAGTAATAGGAAGTTAGGATTTAATACTTTTGATTTTCTGTCCGACCAAGAAGAATTCGATCGTAGGAAAAATCTTATCTTTATTGAAATTGATTAATTGGTGTGTTTGAGGCCGAGAGGAGATAACCACTAGTTAGTAATTTAGGATTTAATTGCCCGACCAAGGAATTGAGTCCACACTAATAGATTTTCCACCAAAATTATCTCTTCTGGGTTTGAATATTTGTTTCTTGCATGTTGATCAGATTGGTAGATTTCCCTAGGATCTGTGCTTTTTAATATTTGTTTTTATCCCTTTAAATTACTTGTTTTGAAAACCAAAAACCCTTTCAAAGTTTGATTCACCCAAACAAAGGTTCTGAAAACCATATTCAGTACATGATTCTCCTTCATTGCACTATCTCTGTGGGTTCGACATACCTTCGGGTTATTTATAAATTTATTTGCCATTTGGTATAATTTGTGTGCAGATTTTGCAACCGATCAAGTATGACGTTAGTGCTACATTTAATGTTGCTGATTTGAGTTGTTTTGATATAGGTGACAACTTGGATTTGAGGACAAATCTTCTTGAAGAGGAAGGGAATGATGGTGTCCAAGTAGCGGATTTTAGAGACGATTGATAAGCTCGTTATTTCACTCACTTATTTATATTATTTTTATACT
>JAPKLW010007395.1:0-15167 GCA_026898455.1 Plectranthus barbatus | reverse complement strand
CAAATGCTAAAGCCTTAGCATTCTGCTAACACATGTCTTCTAGCAGATGTTGTCCTTCGGTATCTGCTAGGAATAGCGCATGTCTTCTACTAAACGTTGTCCTTTCGATGTCTGCTAGGAATAGCGCATGTCTTCTAGCAAACGCTTTCCTTTCGATGTCTGCTAGGAATAGCGCATGTCTTCTAGCAAACGCTTTCCTTTCGATGTCTGCTAGTCTATTACAACTCAATAGATTACCTATACAGGACATTACAGGATATGCTAGACTTATCTAGAATTTAGCAAATGATCGACCAAATGCTAAGGTTTGATTCAACAAAACCTTTTACAAATGAATCATAAGGGAGATTTTAGGAATAATTTCCCAACAATTTCCCCCTATTTGGTGCGATCAAAGCTTACTATCATTTGCTGAAGCTAAGAGGAAGAATGTCTGTGTTTACAAAATAAATACTAATCTATTCTAACAATCTAACACAGAGTTTATCCACCTTAGTTCAAGCAAGGCAAAAAAAATGAAATTCCCCCTCAACAAGTGCTGGGAAATATTTCTCGATTAAACGCACAAGTGAGTACTGCAGAGGTAATATGCTAGATATCCTAGCACCCAAATAGAATTAGCAGACATATTACTTTATCAATTTTAATCCAACTGACTTCAGATGTGTTGAATACACAAATAGTGTATTTCAACTAGGACACACGGTGAAAATCAGAGATTGACAATGAGAGGTTGTCTCTGTCTGATCAATTTTCATTCATATGATATATCAATTACAAATACAATGAAAAATGATTAGACGGAGACAAAATAAGAGTTAGCAAAAAAATACTACCAGAGGAACGGAGGAACTCAGGAATCTGGAGCAGGTTTCTTCATCTTGTCAAATTCATCAAATTTGTTTGATGCTAACTCCACGAATTTGTCTAAAAGCTCCTTAGCAGATGCACGTTCAGCAGCCTCTGTTTCCAGATCCTTGGCCAACCGCTCATTCTCCTCTTCGAGCATCTTGATTTTCGCTTCTGTTTCCTTTTGTTTGAGCTCAACTTCTTTTCGTTTGAATTCTTCACGAATTCTCCTTTGTTCTTCTTTTGCAGCTTCAAGAATTCTTCTCTGTTCTTCTTTAGCAGCGGCTCTGGCTTCCTTTGCTTTCTTCTTCTCAACGGCTTCAGCAGCCCTTCTTTCTTCTCCCTCTTTGATTGCATCCAAAAGTCTGGAAGAAAAGGAGTTCACCTTGGAATCCACTCGCTGTTTGTGCTCTGCTACGTCAGTCTTAATTTTTTGTACAGAGTCCTTGATAGAGGAAATGTTGGACTCGACTGTGTCCACCCTGGCCGTCATGGTATCAACATTGGATTTGACTTCCGCAATTTCCCTTCGTATATCCGCGACTTCAATCACCATTCTCTCAGATATGGTAGACACTGCGCTTTGAATGACCATTTGAACAACAGAGTCTAGATATGAGGTAGTAGGAATGATGACTGCTTGACTCCTAGCAGTAGAAGTGGAAATTTCCTCCATGACTACTTCTGTCCTCTTTTTGTTAGCAATTGCTCTTTGATCAGAGGTGACTAGCAAATGTATGTCCTCCTCGATGCCCTTCTGAAATTCTGCTTCAACAGCAGCGTTGACTAGCAGATGTATATCCTCCTCGATCCCCTTCTGAAACTCTGCTTCAGCAGCAGCGTTCTTAGCTTCCTCTAGTTTCTTCGCTTCTGCTATAGAGAATGCTAACATGTAAGCTTGCAATTCTTCCTCTCTGTCCTGATAGGCGACAACCTCTAACGTTTGATATCTGTACGCCAGTGCCTCAACCAACCGGACTTGATGCCGTAATTCTTCGAGCATAGGGAGTTCGGCTAGATATTTCTTGTATGCAGCAGCACCTTCGGCTTGACGTTTAGAGAGTTGTATGTGGCCAATAGTTACATCATCGGGAGCAAAAGTTGATTTTGGCAGAGAACGAGGAGAGGACGTTCTCTGATGAGCTTCAATTAGTTGAAGTCTCTCGCTGACAGCCTTATCAGAATTTTGCTTTGTGCAAGGAGATTGATCCATCCATTCGTTTGCCCACAACTCTTCATGCTTCCAAAAGTTCAATCCTTTCCAAGCCATCATTATCTCTCTTTCCTCCATACCGAGTTCACGAGAGATGTAGTCATACTTCTTCCATCTCCTGAACTCTTCTCCCAATATCTTTCCTTCAGGAGTATCTTCTTGCAATACTCCAGCAAAAACTCCTTTTATTTCCTCCTCTATCATCAAGGATACAAATTCATCAATTTCTTGACCCATCGAATCAAAATCAGGATTTGCTTTGCTTCTTATGAGTGCGAATCGAAGTGGATCCATGCTTTTTGATGAGATCAACGTCAGAGATTTAGCATCATATATGCCTGTGGACTCTTTGTCTTCGGTGTGAGATATTTCACCAGGAATCACACCTTCACATCTAGCAGTTGATTCCTCGACAGTAATCTGTAGAGATCCTGTGTCATCCTCAGTAAGCTGTGATTGGTAAATCTCATATTCAGCTGATGAGCCTCCCTCCATGTATTCAACCTGCTCAGTAGAATCTTCTCTAGCATGACTTCCTTCTTCCTCACATCCAGAAGGACCTGCATCTGGGTTTCCTGGAAGTCGTCTGAATATTGCATGATGTTCTTCATCAGAATTGCTGTTTAAGTCCACAATCGACCTTACTTCATTGAATCTGCCTTCATGAATAGCCTTATCAAGTTCTTCATCTGACATGGCATCTTGTGAGGATATGATTGCTCCTTCACTGCTGATTGGGGGAATGGGAACAAAGATTCTTTCGTCTACAATGCCTTTCCCTTTCTTGGCAGCTTGTTCTTCCATCAGTGCCTGTTGGGCGGCTTTCTTCTGAGCCTTGAACTCTTCAGCGGCTGACTTGATTCGTTCGTAATTCCTGTCTCTTCCTTCGAACGTCATTTCAGTAATGAATTTCATGTATTCTTTCTTCTCACGCTCTTTAAGTTCAGCCAACCGCTATCTCTTAGTTTTTCTTCCTCCTTGAGGACGCTCTTCTTTGGTTCTGGAAGATCTGGGAATGTATTCCGGATCACTTTCAGTAGGGTCCTCTGTTGTGTCTTTAGCAGACACCTTCTCTGACACAATGTTAGCAGCTTCTTTAGCAGCTGCTTCAGCATACGTCTTTTCTTCTTCAGCCTTTGCTAATTCTTCCTTATCAGAGAGTAGCTCCAGCTTTCTCCTGGTCTTCTTCTTTGCTTTCGGTGCAGGAGAGGTGACTTTGGTTCTCTTCTTTGTTTGAATTGGTATAGCCATAACCCCTATCGTAGGTGGAAGCTGTTCGGCTTCCTTTGCAGACATTATCTCATTGATTTGATCAACTGGTAAATTTCCTAATTTCTCAATCTCCTCGAGATTTTTGAAGCAGTGGTCTGTCTCAGCGTTTGTTTTGAAAAGAGCAATCTCTTCAGCAGACATGGGAATGGCAGACTGCAAGATTTGAGGAGCTAATGTAGAAGCATCAGGTTCTTCAGGGGATGTGGGTTTGTCTTTGTCCACATTAGACTTCCCTGTTAGCTTCCGAGGGTGTCGACTACTCACAGACTTGGGCTCCTTCCGTGTTGCAGGGATGTAGTCTGTAGGAAGTAGACTTTCACCACGATCAACTCTCGTGTTGGTGAATAACATCTCTAAGTATTTACTAATCTTCAGCCAAAAGTTCACGTTCGACGAGAACGTTCCGTCTACTGCCATGTGGTCATTCTTCCGAGCATGTTCAGCCCATCGCTCAAAAAAGAATTCCGCCCAATTACCCTTAATGTTATCGACCAGCGCCATCATAACAGAGTACTTCTTGGCAGATAGTTCGGAGTACGAACCAGCGTCACATTGAAGCATTTTGATTACTATCTCTGCTAGAAGTTTATACTCATGAGATAGAGTATTGATTGGTGTAGCAACCTTGAAGGCAATCGCCTGTCCTTTCTTGGCTTTCAAATCCCCTGGTTTCTTCCAAAGATTCCACCGTCTCTCCATTTCGGCAAGGTCATTCATCTTGTATTGAGATATCTTGGGTCCGTAATTTCGAAGACCAAACATTCTAGATAGTAAGTCAGCACTGACTTCCACAATATTTCCATATATGCTAGTTTTGAAGGATTTTTGATCATCGCTCATAACAGCCCTAGCATAAAATTCTGAAACCATATGAGGGTGAAATCGAACAGGTTCAGCGGATAGATATTTTACCAACAACTCGGAGTCAAGTAGATCCAAGATCCATTTTGGAATATGTTTGGTGGCGAGAGGCATATATAGGATTCTATCCTTCATGATTTGCGTCAGACGCCTTTGCTCCCTTGTATGGCCTGATAATTTCTTCTTCCGAGCCAAAAAGACAAGTCTGCTATAGGAGATGGATTCATCGATATCCTCTTTCTTCTTTATGCCAGTGAAATCGGGTGCATGTCGGGCATGCAGTGGAGTACCGACAATCTGTGGGTAAATGAAGGTGGGTGGTTGCGGTGGGGATGACGAAATGAAATCTTCTGGGTTAATGGCTTGAGGTGATTCAGGGTGATTTGGTTCTGTGTTTAGAGTATTTGGAGAGTTGGGATTAGACGCCATTATTGAAGATTCAGAGATTTAGGAATTTTCGGAGAGTTTTGAGAAGAAGAGAGGTGAAGGGTTTCAAAGAAAATGATAGAGATTTGAAATCAATCTAGTGTATAGTAGATTTCGGAGCACGAGATGAAATCAACGGTGAAGATTGCATCTTTTCAATTGCAATCAACGGTTGGGGAAAGTAGTCAAATCGTGCGAGTACGCACGTTCTCCAGAACTTGAGTGTTGGTGACGTGTTAAGACCTCATTCGTCGCCGCCATCTGCGCACATTAAATGCACCTCTTTACACGATGCAATCTCCCGCGTCTGGATGAGATCTTCAGCAGAGCAACCGTTCGAATTCCGAGATGAATAGTAAATATAATTATCTCTATAAATAGCATGATCTTGAGATATTTTTGATACACCTTCTTGTGATCTTTGCCTTCTCTTCTTATTTTCTCAAATAAGACACTTTTTCTCCAGAAACAAATATGGAACCATCCCATGTGCTCTTTGTTCCCAGACATAGAATCCTGTGTGATTCTGGGTTATACGAAGTAGATGAAGCAGAATACCAAGTAGCTGAAATGACGATGACACGTCTTCATGCCAGTGGTTTAGGCAGATTCGTGTCTCTTACTCCTCATATATTCCAGAGAGAGCATCTTCAGCGCTTCATCCGATCTAGTGAGTCTATAGGAGACTCCATTGTTGGTGTCTTCAGAAACCAGTTAGTGAGGTGGACTACTGACACCTTCACTTCAGAGTTTGGACTGCCGAGGGGTCCCATTTCTGTTTTGAATTATCGCAGCAATGAAATAGCCCCTGAATGGACGTCGTGGATGAGGTGGAGAGCTTCTTCTGAGTTTGATTTCTCTCCAACTCCCTCAGCATATCGCTTGCAGACTCGGTATAGGGTCCTCTTCGAGATTGTCTGTGGCATGATCGTTGGAGAAAATCCTGATGACATGATCTTCTCTCGCGAGATATGGAAAACCATGATGGCGATCGATGATTGTGCGGAGGTCGACTGGGCGGCCTTCATCTTTCAAAGAGTGCAGCAAAGTGTCCAGAGCTTCCCACATCGCCATCTTCCCTACGGAATGCCATTAAGTTGGCTGCTAGAGCAGAGATTCCAGGATCTCACTCTCGTTCCCTCAAACCTTCGAGAAATAGATTTTTATCCTTTTAGGCCGTTGCCACCTTATATGTAATCCTTTCTCGTCGTGTAAATAATTTTTGTAGATGATCAAATATGACGAAATTTTCACTTCTCATCTTCTTTGACAAAATATGTAACATCATCCACATTCCTGAGCATTAATGGTATATAGCAAGGATGTAACCTCGTTAGTTTGCTGAGTAAACCTCCGCATACAATGTTGGAAACTTCCTAGCAAATAGGTTGACTTAGAAAATCCAAACCATTTGCTAACTGCTCAGTAAACACCCAAACACTCAAAAGTCTAGGAAACTTACCAAATTCTAGATGTGAGATCTAACAGTTGGGAGACTCCTGTCAGATGAATCGATGGCCTTGAATGAGTACGTCCTTCGAAGACACACTTGAGTGCCCTGACGTGGCATTTGACAAAACGTCGCAGCTGTTTATGTGTATTAAACACATAGCAGATGACCAATTGCGACTTCAATCAATTTATATTGTCCCTTTATAAATACCCTTCTTGTGAGGAACCTATCAACATAAGTGCCATTGACTGGATTCTTCTTCATTGCTTCATTCCAAAATTATCTTCAAACAAAAATGGATTCGCCAGGTCAATCTCTGGAAGTGCGCCGTAACCAGATTCTCCATGAGTCTGGCTTGTATTCTCTGTATGATAATGACTGCATCGTGGCGGAGACTGTTATGTCAAAACTCAACCGAAGTGGATTGACTCAATTTGTCACGGCCACCCCACGATTATTCCATGGTGACATTCTCCGAGAATTTATTGAGAGCTGCTCTGAGGAGGAAGGGATAATATATGGTTCCTTCCGTGGCAAGCTAGTGTGTTGGTCACCAGGCTTCTTTTCTCAACAATTCGGCCTTCCCAGAGGTCCTGGGTCAGTGTTGAACTATCGTTTGACGGAAGTAGCCCCAGAATGGTCATCGTGGCAGAAATGGAGAAGATCGCCTTTGTCAGAATTTTCCCTTTCTGTTTCAGCATACGATCTACAGACTCCTTACTGGGTGATCTTCCGCATTGTTCACAATATGTTGTTGGGAGAAGATCTTGATGATCATTCTTTCTCAAAAGAGACATGGCAGACTATGATGGCCATTGATGATGAGGTCGAAGTCGATTGGGTGAAATACATCTTCGACAGTGTTCGGGACTGTGTCCAATTTTACCCTTCTGTGCCTTTACTGAATAGAATGCAACTCAGTTGGCTGCTGGAGCAAAGCTTTTCTCGGATAGCAGAAGGACGATCGAACCTTCTGGACATGGACTTCTTCCCGTTCAAACCTCGTTCTCCTTAGAGTAGAAAATATGTTTTTGTTGATTCTATTCTCTCTCCCCCTTTAAGTATTATTTCCTTTCCTTGTGTATGATGTGGCAAAGAAATGATAGTTTTTTTTAAATTGCAACGACGTATCGAATCAATGATGATAAACTCCTCGAGCCAAATGTCGATCTGACTGCCAATCATCACTATTGAGTTGATTAGATTTCCCACGTCATCACGCTGTTCTCTCTTCTGATGACTATCCAGATTTCAGAAGGTGAATCATCACGTCCCTTAAAATTCTTCATGAAATCATAATTGCGAGAAGATTTTCTCGTCTATAAAAGAAATTCCTTGGGATACATATGAATATCACCACAGCTTCCTCTTTCTTCAAGAAAATCCTTTGAAATCATGAGATCTTCTAGCAGTATCCTTGATATCTCACGAAACCAAATACTTGATGAAGCGGCCCTTCGTCTCTATTAGCAGGATCGACCTTCCGTAGCAGACAAGGTCATGGCTATGATCAATGGGTCAGGGTTGAAACAATTTGTGACAACCACTCCCAAGCACTTCCATGAAGATCTCCTCCGTGAGTTCCTCAAAGATTGCAAGACCGAAAAAGATGCAATCTATGGAGCCTTCCGAGGAAGACTAGTACGATGGTCACGAGATTCCTTTGCTTGTGACTTTGGGCTTCCCCGGGGTCCTATATCAGTGATGGCTTATCGATCCATGGAGCCAGCGTCAGAGTGGACGGCATGGAGAAAATGGCGTCTCTCTCCATGGTTTAGCTTCACACCAACTCCAGCGGCAACTGGTCTTAGATGCTCATATCGTGAGCTATTTCATGTTGCCAATAACATGATCTTGGGTGGAGTCCCAATGACTTCTGTCTTACAAAAGAAATCTGGCAGGTCATGCTAGCCATGGACGCGGAACTTGTTGAGGCAGATTGGGCAGGCCTCGTGTTCAAAGACGTCCGTGATTGCGTTCGCCTATATCCAGCCGCTCCCTTGCTTTACGACATGCAGCTAAGCTGGTTAATGGAGCAAACCTTTCCAGAGCTAGCAGAAGGACCTTCTCGCCTTCTTGAATCTGACTTTTATCCATCAATCAAGTAGATTGTAATATTTTTTTTTGTTTTGAAATGTAGCATGCATCAATGCTAAATGTTAATGAATCAGCATTTTCCATTCATAATGATGTGCTATCCGTATAACAACTGCTGCTATTTATGTGAACATGTCTGCTCAGCAACTTCTCCTTGAAATCACCAACAATAATATGCATATCGTCTTTTAAGAAGAATAAGAAATCCAGAAAGAATGAAAGTAACATTTCATTCATCCAAAGTTCCATCCAGCTCCATAAGACCTAATTTGATACATAGTTCCTTGAATCTGGATTCGGCTAGCGGCTTCGTGAATATGTCTGCTATCTGATCTTCAGTGCATATGTACCAAACATCAATATCCTTCTTCTCCTGATGATCTCGAATGAAGTGGTGTCGAATGTCAATGTGCTTTGTCTTGGAATGGTGGACAGGATTCTTTGTAATGCACATGACACTATTGTTGTCGCAGTAAATAGGCACACATTCAGGAGAAATCCCGTAATCTTGCAATTGTTGCCTTATCCATAAAATTTGCGAACAACATCTAGCAGCCGCCACATACTCTGCTTCAGTGGTGGAGGTAGAAACAGAGTGCTGCTTTTTGCTGAACCAGCTAATGAGTTTGTGTCCAAGAAATTGACACGTACCACTGGTGCTCTTCCTATCAATCTTGCATCCTCCAAAATCAGAATCCGAATATCCACTTAGAGCAAGACTATCTTCTCTTGGATACCAAATTCCAAGGCCTTCTGTGCACTTCAGGTAGCGTACAATCCGCTTAGCAGTGTCTAGATGTGTTTTCTTAGGATTTGCCTGATATCTAGCACACAATCCGACGGCGTAGGATATGTCAGGTCTGCTGGCGGTGAGATACAGAAGTTAACCTATAACTCCTCTGTAAAGAGTAGGATTCACATCATCTCCTCCTTTCTCAAGTGCGGCTATGCACGTCGTACTTATCGGAATTCTTAGACTCTTAGTCTTTTCTGGACAGTATTTTGCAATTAAATCGCGAGTGTACTTCTTCTGATGGATGAAAATTCCATCTCTGGATTGTTGAACTTGTAATCCAAGAAAGTATGACATCTTTCCCATCATACTCATCTGGAAGTTGCTGGTCATGAGTTCTGAAAACTTGTCACATAATCCTTGATTTCTAGATCCAAAGATAATATCATCAACATATATTTGCACCAGCAAGATATCTCCTTCATCTTCGATGCGAAAGAGCGTCTGATCAATCCTCCCTTTCTGAAAACCATTCTTCAGCAAAAATTTTGATAGAGTTCCATACCAAGCGCTTGGTGCTTGTTTCAATCCATAGAGAGCCTTCTTGAGTCTGTATACTTGATTACCATGCTCGAACCCTGGAGGTTGCTCAACATAGACTTCTTCTTTCAGTTTGCCATTTAGAAAGGCACTCTTTACATCCATTTGCATTACATCGAACTCATGATGAGCAGCGTATGCAAGAAATAAGCGAATGGCCTCCAGCCTTGCTACAGGAGCAAATGTTTCGTCATAATCTATTCCTTCGCATTGCCTGTATCCTTTAGCTACGAGTCTCGCCTTATTTCTGACAACTGAACCGGATTCATCTTTCTTGTTTTTGAACACCCATTTTGTGCCTATAACGCTTTGATGTTCAGGTCTGTCTACCAGCTCCCACACATTGTTCCGTGTGAATTCTGCGAGTTCTTCATGCATTGCATTCACCCAATCTGGATCTAGTAGAGACTCTTCAACCTTTTTGGGTTCTTCGCTGGAGATATAACAAGCTAGCATAGCGTTGCCTTGTCTCGTCATTATGGGATCATTGACATCCCCTATGACATCTTTAAGAGGATGGGCGCGCAACCATGTTGGTTTGATTGGTCTGACCACATTTCCTTCCCCTGCGAGACCACCGTCTTGTACATTATTCTCCATAGCACCCTCCTGGTGCTCAGCAACTGGATTGATTTCAACCGGGATAACTGCTGCGGGATTTCCTGGTACGTGAGTCTCTTCAGCAACTCTTTCAGCAACTGGAATCTCAGCAGCGCCTTTGCCAAGATCTTCATGAGTGGCTGTGCCTTCCCCAAAAGGAATGTCCTTAGCAATCTCCTCTTCTTCATCATCAAGCACCTCTAGAATGACTGTTTCAATTAAGGTGTTTGTAGGTGTGGCCTCAGCATGATCATTAGCATCACTGGCCTGGTTAGCAGTTTGGTCCCCTGCTGAGTGCGTCTGGTTCGGATTACAGTCACTCATAGACTTAGTCGGATCAACATGCATATTCTCGAAAGAATTCAAAAATGTTTGATCATTGACATCATTAGTCTCATGATTATTATCCTCTATTCTCTTGTTTTCTCTGCGCACTAAGGTAGACTCATCAAAAATAACATTCCATGTTATTTCCACAATACCGGTAGTCTTGTTCAATACCCTATAACCTTTGTGAGTGGGGTGTCCATAGCCAAGAAGTACACCCTCATCTGACTTAGGTGAGAAAGTATTGAGTTTAGACTTTCCATTATTGTGAATATAACATGTAGAACCGAATGCACGGAGATGAGTTATGGAGGGCTTACGACCGTTGTACACTTTGTAGGGAGTCTTGTTGAATCTACTCGTGATGGCACTCCTATTCTGTGTATAATAAGCCGTCATAACTGCTTCCCCCCAGTACTTAGCTGGAAGTTTGGAGTCTGCTAGCATCGAGCGAACGGCTTCCTTCAACGTCCGATTCCTCCTTTCTACTAGACCATTATGCTGAGGAGTCCTAGCTGTAGATTTTTCGTGTGATATTCCAGCTTCAGCACAGAAATCCATCAGCACTCCATTACAAAACTCTGTTCCATTGTCTGATCTAATTCTCTTTACAGTAACTTCTTTACTGTTTTGTTCCTTGAGAATCAGTTCTGGTAGGACAAGTTTCACCTCATCCTTGGTTTTTAGAAGACGTACCCATGTGTACCTGGAAAAGTCATCAACCACCAAAAGTGTATATAATCGTTTACTTACAGGGGGTGGAGTGACCGGACCGAAGAGATCCATATGAAGTAATTCTAGAGTCCTTTGAGATGTCTCTTTTTCTGGATTTGTCTTGAAGGATGATTTGGTCTGTTTTCCTTGTTGACAAGCTTTGCATATCCCATCCTTGCGGAAAATTTCATTGGGCAGACCTACAACAAGCTTGTTTTTGGCGAGGTAGTTAATAGTTTTGAAATTCAAATGATTGAACCTCTTGTGCCATAGCCATGTTGTTTCTTCCTTGTTTAAAGCTAGAAAACAGGAGTGTTGTTGACCACTTTGCCAATCAACAATATATAAATCACCCTTGCGGATGCCTCTTAGTTTTACTTCTCCTGAAATAGCATCAGCAATGGTACAACCTGTATTTTTAAAAGATACGATGTACCCGTTTTCACATAATTGGCTTATGCTGAGTAGATTATGCTTTAAGTTGGAGACGAGTGCCACATTGATGATTCTTAAACTGTTCCATTCAATGCACCCTCTTCCAATGACTTCTCCCTCACTGTTGTCTCCGAACTTGACCTTTGGACCGTTGAACAGTCTTCTTAAGTCTGAGAATAATCCTTCATTCCCGGTCATATGAGCGGAGCAACCACTATCCAGGACCCACTCAATGGATATGCAAGTTCCTTCTATTGTTGAGTCCTGTTCCTGCAATTAAATCAGGTAGTTTTAGGTCCCCATTTATCATCGGGTCCTGCAGGATTAGCATTGACCATGGTTCCCTTTGGTACCCACATTTTAGTGATTTTCAAGATTTTCTTCTTGAACTCACTGTTTACCGTTTCTTTACCTTTTGGCATAACATGTTTGACATGTTTAAAACTATGTGCAGTGGTATATTTGGCCTTCCTTGCCCTTGAAATATCATATGAATTGGGCTCATGACCTACATAGGTGTTCCTCCTATGTGAAGTATTTTCCTGAAGTGTTGGTTTTACAGCATTATAAAAATATGGCCTTCTTTGCTGAAAGGTAGGTTTAGTTGTCCTTGCGTATGGAACACAACGCTCAACATACCCAGGTCGTGTAGAATACAATTTAGTGTATGCTCTTGGATCCTGCTGGGGTCTGACCGATACATGCTTAGCATTCGCTCTGTTATTCCTCTGCTGAGGTCTAGTCGATTCATGCACATCATTCAACTTAGGATTCCTCTGCTGAGGTCCACGAGTTGTATGTTTAGCAGATTCTGACTTAGCCCTCTGCTGAGGTCTAGTAGACGAATACCTAGCAGTCTCTGTACAGACCTTCTGTGGAGATCCGTTATGCGTATTCTGTGATCGTCCATTCTTTTGCTTAGCAATTGGCGTGGTATTGGATGATTCAACAAATACGACTCCCTTTCCTTTTTCAGCAGAAATATTTTTAGGAGATACAAACACGATTGGATTCTTCTTAGAAGAATCATCATAGGATTTTGATATCCTTTTCGAGGATTCGTATCCAAGCCCAGACTTATCCTTATGATGTCTTTGTTAGCTTACAAGGGCATCAAGAGCAGCCTTGCTGGATGCGTACATGCAAATGCAGTCCTCTCGTGGATAATTTTTCAAAGCAAGATTTTCTTTCTCTAGAGTTTGACATTTGTCAGTAAGTTGAGAGAAATCTTCTTTTAATTTTAAGAATTTCTCACTTTCTAACCTCAATTTCTCAACTTCCTCGGTTAGGGATTGAATATTTCGTTGAAGTGAGAGATTTTCACCTATGATTTTGTTTTTGATCTCATACATTTTTGAAAACTCAATTGACAATTTTGTCAAGTAATCTTCCTCAGAATCGAAAAATGATTCCTCCGATTCATCTATGATAGGAATATTGGTTGGGTTTGTAGATAATAACTCACTTTCCTCAGCAGCGAGAGCTAATTCATTGTTTTGCTCAGCATCATTGTCTGCGTCAGCAAACCGATCTTCAAAGATGTTTGCCATCAGTACTAACAATGCTTCCTCGCTATCTTCTTCTTCTGAGGAATAGTAGAACTCCTCGTCATTTTCAGGGATATCAGCACTCTCCGTCCTGGTTAGCAACGCCTTGGTCACTACTTTAGCAGCGCGTCTTTCAAATCTTTGTTTCAGGCGTTCTCTTTCCTCTCTGCTAACCTTCGGGCAGTCATGCTTCAAATGATCTGGAGAACCACATTCAAAACAAGTTCTAATTTTTCGCTCTACTGAGCGGTTAGATGATGATGGTTCACTTTCTTTGCCTCCTTTTCAGCTTTTGCTTCATTTAGCATCTTCTGCATCTTTTTTATCTGTTCTTCCAGTTCATTGATCTTCATATCAATAGATTGTGTGCCTGCACTGGAAATAACTTCCTTTGCGGGTGATGCTGGAGCAGATCTTTCTTGCTTATAGAAGGGCTTCTTCGTCTTGAATTTGCTGAAGTCCTTCTTAGCGAAGTATGCTAAATCTTCAGAGTTTCCAGCAAAATTTGATGCAGCTTGTGCTACCGCTGTTTCATTCTTCTTTGACTGCTGAATAATAAACTCGTGAGCTTTGAGTTGAGCAAATACCTCAGATGTAGTCATGTTGTTGAGATCTTTTTCGCTCAAACTCGTCACTTTTGCAAGCCAGTCATCTCTTGGATATAGTTTGGAGATGATTTTGTTGTTCATCTCTCCTTTTTTCATACTCTTTTCCAAGGTTTTTGAGTTCACCGATTATTGTGTTGAAGCGCTCTTCCATATCCTGTATGGATTCGCCTGCAATCATAGAAAATGATTCATACTTATCAACAGCTATTTGTAGTTTATTTCTTTTCATTTGATCGGTTTCTCGCTAAGCTTCACACACATAATCCCACATTTCTTTAGCAGTTTCAAAGTCAAGAGATTTGATAGCCATCAGTTTTGGTAAGCAATCATAGATTAGCTTTTTGGCTACATGTTCCAACTGAGCCCTCTTTTTGTCTTCCGTGGTATACTCCTCATAGGGCTTTGGAATCATCTGTGGTCTTGGTTCTTCACCAGTAGCAGGAGCACCTGCAAAAATGTTAGGTTTCATAATCTTTATTGGACCTTTAGTTAAAGCGTCCTCCATCTCAGGATGGATGCTTTGTAGATTTATGAGAGCCAACTTCTTCCAAGACTTGAAGTTTTCCTTGGAGTACTTCCCGAGTGCATGATGAGTCAACATCTTGTCTCCTGAGCTAGATAGGCAAAACACAGAGAAACAAGTAAAAGTGCAAGGAAAATACAGATTTGGTCTTAAGCGACTCAGAAGCAGTCGATTTTTCAACCTCCTGCTCTGATACCACTTGTTGGTCCTTAAATATCAGAGTCGTCGTGTTTAAACAGAAACACGAAATGCAGCGGAATAAATATATGTCACTTACACTTTATGTCTTCTCTTTTGAATATTAATTAAGCTCAGAAATGGATTAAGTTTCTTCACAGTTATACACTAGCAATATGATTGCTAGGTTTCAAATCACGTGTGTAATAAAACAGTAAAAGAACACAAGATTTATAGTAGTTCGATCCAACAAGATCTACGTCCACTCCTTAGCCGATACACTAAGAATTCACTAAGTAAGTATACAGATTACAAGGATTCGCCTTTTACAGTTAAGTAGGCAGTGAGCTTTCGGCCTGGCTACTTGACAGCTATCCTCCGATAATCTGGACTCCTCAGATGATGGTTCGGTTGGGTCAAGGGCACACCTTCGAAACTCCTGCCTTGCCTAATTTGGAAGTTTTATAGTCGCTTCCTGACTTTTCTTGAATGTGGCTAAGTGCCCGTCTGAGTCTAAACCTTTTCAAGTGTTCGACTGTTAGATTCTTTCTGAAGAGAAAGCAATCCCAATGATTGAGAATTCTTGAATACAATCAAGAATATCTTCAATGGAGTGTCAGTAAATCAATGAGCGACACTTCTGGTTGTTGAGAGCTTTTAATATCCTTTCAAAATGCTCTCAACTGACTACTTTTTCTTTGTTCACTTTGTCAAAGGAATCTTTTTGCTTTG
>JAPKLW010007394.1:0-15171 GCA_026898455.1 Plectranthus barbatus | reverse complement strand
GAGTCCTCACCAGTAGTAGATCTGATCAGCGCCGGGACACAGATCTGGGCGTGAGGCTGGCCGGCGCGGGGTGCGCGCGCACGGCGCGCGGCGCTGGGCGTGAGGCTGGCCGGCGGCGGCGGCGGTCGATGATCGGCGGCGGCTTCGGTCGTCGTCGGCTGCTGCTGTCCCATCGCGATGGCTCGTGTTTTAATGGTTTGTACAATCCTGTGTAAACCCTAGGGTTTGCATTAGGGTTAGGGCAAAACATCAGATCACAAAGGCCTAAAAATCCAAAAGATTTGGTGGTTGAAGATTTGGAGGCCCTTGAAGATTTGGAAAAATTTGAAAAGATTTGGATATATCCAAATTAATTCAAAATTCAAATTGTAATAGATAGATTTTATTTTCTATTTATTTTGGGGCCACGAGGAATTTTTTGTTTGTCTTAATTGTCCTCGTATGATATGTGATTTATTTATGTGCGCAATTAAGCATGTGTAGATAATAGGAAAAGCATGTTTTACTGCTTTTATTATTTACAGCTTTCCAAGCATGCTTATGTGATTAATTTCTTTTGTTGGATTATATTTTGGGAATTTTTGGGCTTGTATTATTACATGCAAAAATTTGGGAAATATAATGACAAAAAGAAATTATGTGTGCGCATAAAGAAACCTTTTAAAAGAAAAATACTAAGCGGATTTTTTAATTAAAATCAACAGACCTCCACAAAGCGGTCCTAGGCTGTAAGTGTATCTCTCGCTCTAGTAAACGTCTACGAGTGTAGCTTGCTAGTTCCCGGAGGTGCATGGGTACAGTTGTTGGGATTTCTAGACAAACAATTTAAATCATGTGAATAGTGGGAGGGCTTTGCGTAAACGTCTACGAGTGTAGCTTGCGTAGACCTCTTTCACAAGTATTCTGGGATTGATTTAAATTAAAGATAACAAAAGCTTTGAGGGCTATGCGGTATGGTTACGTGCCATGCTAAACTGTCTCTTTTGGCCGGAGTTAAATTTGTGGTTAATCGCTTAGAAGCATCTTAGAATATAATGCAAGAATTGCATCCCTGTTCTTGTAAGGATGGCTTGGTCTAAGGTTTTCACTAATTATTAATTTCTAGTGTCAAAAGCTTCCTGACATGGTAAGTGAAATTAAATGAATTGGGGCTTAAAACCCGCAGTTCTGGTTGAGGGTGACATCGTAAACGTCTACGAGTGTAGCTTGCGGTGGTCACTCTTGGGCAATTAGTGGAAAACATTTGTATTTGATTTATTAAAAGGTTTTCAATGCATTTGTTTTCGAAGTTCAACATGTATGTTCTTATTTAAGATTCTTTATTGTTTCAGATATGTCTATGTCTACTGTTGATCATATACTTGCTCTCAATCCTCTTACTGGTCCGAACTTCCATGAGTGGAGATATTGCATTGAATATATTCTCCTGACTAAGCAACACATGTTTGTTCTTACTATGAAGCCACTTGAACCACGTTACCATAAAGTGTCTAGAAAAGAGAAGGAGTTCTATGATAGTTGGGTGGCTTCTGAGGATTTTACTTACAAGTTAATCTCAGATAACCTTTCTAGAGAACTCAGGCTCAAGTACATGAGCTATTTTAGCTCTATGGAAATCTGGATGGACTTGGTACGAACGTATGGTGAAGTGGAACGAACTATCAACTGTGATCTCATTAGAGACCTTGTCTGTAAGAGAATGGTTGATGGTAGTTCGGTGACACTGCATGTGATAATCATGGATAACACCATGAAACGATTCACACGTGGAGGTGGAAATATCAGCGATCGGGCCAAGATCGATATTATCCTGAACTCATTACCACTTTCTTTCTATGACTTTAAGATGGATGTAGCTAAGAGAAGTGAGTACTCTTTCAAGGAGTTGCTTACTGATCTCATAGCGGGACAGTCCCTCGTACCTTCATGGGAGTCTGAGTTATCAGATCTTGAGCACAGCCTGGGCACATTGAAAGATGTGGTTCATACTGTGTGCATGAATCTGATTGATCGCAGATCACGTGAGAAGAAGTCAAATGAAATGAAGAGGGTTGGTGTCACTTCAAGTGAGAAGGCATGCGGAAGTAAAGGTCAAGGTACGTCATTTGCATTTGTAACGGAAACATGTTTAGCATCGGTTTCTACTCATTCGTGGGTAGTGGATACTGGAGCTACTGATCATGTTTGTTACATTTTGCAGGGGTTCACACCGAGGAGGGTGCTGAAGAATGACGAGGTTACCATCTCAATGGGGAACGCAGCACAAGTGAGTGCAGCTGCCATTGGAGATTTTACCTTGCACTTTGACGATTCTGTTTTAACATTGAGAGATGTTTTGTACGTGCCGGATTTTCGGCGGAATCTTATTTCAGTTTCCAAACTTTATGTTGATGGATATTCAGTTATTTTTGATAGTGGTGTTTCTATCATTGGTAATAACGGTGTTATCTGTCGTGGAATGGTGAATAATTCTCTCTATGTTGTTAACTGTAATCATAAGTCTTCCGCAAGCATTGCATGTAATTCATCCGTAATTGATAATCTTAGGAAGAGAAAAGTTACTTCTTCTGATAAGGATCTTACATATCTCTGGCACTTGAGACTTGGTCACATCAGCTTGAAGCGGATTCAAAGACTTGCAGATGACGGTACATTGGACTTAGTCCGGGCTGTACCTTATCAAGTCTGCGAATCCTGCATCGAGGGCAAGATGTCTACTAGGCCTTTTAAGGCTAGTCAGTCTCGAGCAGAGGATGTGTTAGAGTTGATCCATTCTGACTTGTGTGGACCGATGTCCACCCAGGCTCGTGGAGGGTATGAGTATTTCGTCACTTTGATTGACGACTACTCAAGGTACGGATACGTTTACCTGCTTCGCTACAAGTCTGAATGCTTTGAGAAATTCAAAGAGTTCAAGGCTGAGGTAGAAAAGAAGGTCGGGAAAACTATCAAGTCACTGCGATCTGACCGCGGTGGCAAATACCTCGGTAACGAGTTCCTGCAATACCTGTCAGAAAATGGGATTACATCCCAGTGGACTGCACCGGGTACTCCCCAGCAAATTGGTGTAGCTGAAAGAAGAAATAGGACTCTTCTAGAGATGGTAAGGTCAATGATGAGTTATGCAAACTTACCAATTTCGTTTTGGGGATACGCATTGGAGACAGCAGCTTACGTGCTTAATGTTGTGCCTTCTAAATCAGTTCCTAAGACGCCTTCTGAGCTCTTCCTTGGTCGCAAACCTAGTTTGTGCAAGTTTAGAGTGTGGGGCTGTCCGGCACACGTACTGTCGAAGGAACCTGATAAATTAGAAAGCAGGTCAAAAGTAATGCTGTTCATAGGGTATCCCAGGCAAACGAAAGGTGGTTACTTTTACTGTCCTGAGAGTCAAAGAGTTGTTGTTAGCACCAATGCTAGATTCTTGGAGGACGAGTATGTGAGTAATCACAAGTCAAGGAGTGATATCGTTCTTCAAGAAATTGAGAACGAGAATGCAATTCCAAGGGAAGGGGAACGTGTAGATGTGGGTGCTCCTGTGAGAGGTACAGCACCACAGACACGTTCTTCAGTGCAAGGTGCAGGACCACAAGTCACTGCACCTACTACTGACAAGACACCGATGCCTCGTCGCAGTGGGAGAGTTATTTTCCAACCGGAAAGGTACATGTTCGTGGGTGAGTCTTCGGACTTGAGCCCGGAAGACGGACATGAGGACTCTGACCCATTGACTTACGAAGAGGTAGTGCGGGACAAGGATGTTGCCAAATGGCAAGTCGCCATGGATTCTGAAATAGAATCCATAACTGCTATGGATGTATACCAGAAAACTGATTTGCCGGATGGCTTTAGGGCCATAGGGTGCAAATGGGTATACAAGAAAAAGAAAGGAGCAGATGGAAAGATTACGACTTTCAAGGCCAGGCTGGTGGCAAAGGGTTATAGTCAGAAAGAGGGCATTGACTATGACGAGACTTTTTCACCCGTAGCCATGCTCAAATCCATCCGGATACTCCTCGCCATAGCTGCGCATATGGACCTCAAGATATGGCAGATGGATGTCAAAACCGCTTTTCTAAACGGTCACCTTGAAGAAGGTAGGGACATCTATATGCAGCAACCCGAGGGTTACATAAGCAAGGGCGAAGAACATCTTGTCTGGAAGCTTAGGAAGTCCTTGTATGGACTTAAGCAAGCTTCAAGGTCGTGGAACTTACGTTTCAACGATGTGATTAAATCCTATGGATTTGCACAGTTGGAGAACGAAAGTTGTGTTTACCGACTTTGTGTCAGTGGGAGCGTGGTCTTCCTTGCACTATACGTTGATGACATACTCCTATTTGGAAACAATGAGGGAGTCATGTCCGAAATCAAAGTTTGGTTATCCGAACAGTTCCAAATGAAGGATTTGGGTGAGGCTGGCTACATTCTTGGGATTAAGGTCTCTCGAGATCGTAAAAGAAGAATGTTGAGCTTATCCCAGGCATCCTATGTGGATACTGTGATAGCCCGGTTTGACATGCAACTCGCCAAGAAAGGTTTGCTACCTTTCCGTCATGGCGTTCGTCTTTCTATCGGGCAGTGTCCTCAGACACAGCGGGAAAAAGACGAGATGAGTCTTGTACCATATGCTTCGGCAGTGGGTAGTCTCATGTATGCGATGTTGTGTACCAGGCCTGATATTTGTTATGCCGTTGGCATGGTAGCAAGATATCAGTCTAACCCTGGACAGGCGCACTGGACTGCTGTGAAGCATATCCTCAAGTATTTGAAAAGAACTAGGAATTTCTGCCTAGTTTATCAAAGTGAGGATTTGTGCCCTGTGGGTTATACAGACTCGGATTTCCAAGGGGACCAGGATGAGAAGAAATCGACCTCAGGTTATGTGTTTACCCTGGGAGGTAGAGCTGTATCTTGGAGGAGCTCAAAGCAGAAATGCATTGCTGACTCCACCATGGAGGCGGAATATGTCGCCGCCTCCGACGCCTCGAAAGAGGGGGTGTGGCTCCGGAATTACCTTTTAGAGTTGGGCGTGATTCAGAGTTTGCCAAGGAGCATCACAATTTATTGTGATAACTCTGGTGCAGAGGCTAACTCAAAGGAACCGCGGTCTCACAGGGCAAGCAAACACATAGAGAGAAAGTACCATATCATACAAGAAATTGTATCGAGGGGCGATGTGCTGATCGAGAAGATTGACACTGCTGACAATCTTGCTGATCCATTTACAAAGAGCTTGCCGCAGAAGGTTTACGAAAGACATATTCGTGAACTGGGTCTGAGGTGGATGCCAACCACTGATAGTGGTTAGAGACAGCAGACTAGATAGACAAACTGTATACTCTGTAATAGCTTAGTTATGCTTTGAGTATAAGTGGGAGATTTATGGGTTTTGTATACTGAAAGCATTTATTACAATGTGTATACAACGATTTATTTCTCCTATCTGTTAACAATCGTACATGTATGAACAATGGTATCCTCTTGTCTCACCGATAGGGACGATCATACGGCGTGTAGTAGATCGCAGAAGATAGTATGATCACTTGACCTAGTGAGACATAAACCATGATCACAGCCGAGACAGCGTATGAGGATACGTCTGTCCGGATGGCTGCGGCATTATCGGAATAAGTAGTCTGTCTTGGTTACTTGACATGCTGGTACGCAGAGGTGGCGTATTGATGGACCGCAGTGAGATATATTCGTCTGTCTGACATCAGCGAATAAAAGATCTCGTTATATTGATTGAGTCCAAACCCTAACGAAGGTTCAGGGGTTTGCACGGGTTGACTGTTGCTTTGACTTGCCATGGTGGAGAGCCAACACAGCGCGCTTGTATATCCGCATCTTGGGTAACAGCGATTGTGTAGTACCGCCTGAGACTGAACTTAGGTAACCATATCCGAGTAATAGGATGGGGACATTCCCTGAGGAGCTCAATAACATTCATCGTGTCAAAGTCCTGCAGGCTGATTAAGTTCAGGCACGAGTGATAAGGTTTGAGTGGTACTACTCAGGAATTATAAGATATTAATTAATTGTAGGTAGAGCTTTGTCAGAGGCTCTGATCGCTGTTAAAATTAACAGTTTTATTATAATATAGCGATGCAAATAAATTTATAAACCCGAAGGCTAGTCGAACCCACAGGGATAGTGCAATGAAATCATCTCATGTACTGGACACAGTTTATCAATTCTTTGTTTGAGGAAATCCAAATTTGAATATGGTTTTTGTTTTCAAAACAGAAATTAACTTGGAAATAAAATTCAATAATAAAAAGCACAGATTCTAGGGAAATCAACCAATCCAATCCAACATGTATAAACAATCAATCCAAACCCAAAATAATAATAAAGGTGGGAAATCTGTTAAATTGGAATTAATTCCTTTGTTGGGCAATTAAAACCTAGATTACTAGAAAGTGAATTTTACCTCTCGGCCTCAATAACACAAACTAGAAAATCTCAATAAAGATACAGATTTGAAAACCCTACAACTAATTCTTCTTTTTGAGACATAAAACAGTTGTATCAAAATTCTATTTTCCTATTATTAATTATCTCCTCTCGGTCTCAAATTAATAACTATAAACCTAATCCAATTTTCATCTCTCGATCCTTCAATTGAAAATAGATTTTGGAGTGAAAAACATAGAATTTGAACCAATTAATTAAGGGTTGGATTTAATTGAATTAACACATATTGAAAAGGATGGAGAAAACCCTAGAACCTGTTAAGGGTTCTAGCCTAACATAACTGAAATAAACATTGCAAAAGATGTAAAGAAACTTACTTGAATCATTAAAACAATAGGAATCTTGAAGTACTTGAATCCAATTGCAACAATAAAATAAAGAGTACTAGAAATTAAAGAGTTTAATGCTGAAAAATAAAGTTAAAAACTGAAAACTAAAGGTAAGGGGAATTAAAAACTGAATAAGAAGCTAAAAGGGAATGAATTTTCGAGCCTAATAAGTCATATTTATAGGGGGAGAAATTATATCTTCAAAAGGTAATGATTTGGGAAGGAAAAATCTCCAAACTGGGCCAAAAACTGCCTTTCCGGTGCGCGAGTCGCTCGACACAGCTCCTGTCGGTCGACAGGATTCCATTTCGGTCGACACAACTTGTGTCGCTCGACACAGAAACATTCCTCTGCGCAGTCTCACGGTTTTGGCCATAACTTTCGCTCCCGAACTCCGATTGACCCGATTCCAGTTGCGTTGGAAAGCTAACTCGAAGATCTTTCCATCCATGTGCTCCAATAGCTCAGATTCCATCCGTGGAAGAAGTAGTGACTGTTCCTTTGAACATCTGCTGCTTTCGGTACGGGTTTTCATTGGATTTGGCCTAAAACCTGCAAAATATTACCATGACAAGCATAATATCCCCTATAAACACTTCATGCTCAATTATTAACTAAAAACTTAAGTAAATGCAATAAAACAATAAGAAAACAACGTGATAAGTGAGGCAAAATACGAGCTTATCAGGCTCCGATTAATTAATGAATGTCCGGTAACCTTAAATATGGGGATTCTCAATAAATGCAGCCCGTTCTCACAACGTGGTAATAAAGGGGTAAGTCAGTATTAATTCTGTGGTGAAAAAGAATTAATATTAATTAATTAATTGTATCCTGGGTTGTGGACATGGGAATTAATTAATTGGAGGCCCACTTTATTATTTGCATTAGGTCCCAGGTCTGGCCCAAACAAGTGTGCTGAATTGAGCCCAGATTGGCCCATTAGGGTTTCCAACCTTAGGTCTATAAATAGACAGCTCCCTCTCTGAAACCCTAGTTGCTTCATTACAGTTGAAACACACTAAACCTAGTGAGAGAGAGGAGCACCGATCTGGAGAAGAGAAAGGAGGAGAATTTTTAAATTCTGGTCCTGCTCAAGTCACAGATCTACGGAGTCCTCACCAGTAGTAGATCTGATCAGCGCCGGGACACAGATCTGAAGATCTAATCTGGAGAATAGATTTTCTTTCCTCCCTCTATTTATTTTCGAATTTTGTTCTTGAAATTAGGGTTTCTAATTTCTGTTTCCGCAGACAAATTCAAATCGCGTGGTTGAATCGAGTTTGGAATTCAAACGCGAAAGATCGGTTCAGAGACTACGGAGTTACGGTAAAACCCTAAATCCACAATTCTTGTATTAAATTCATAGGAGCATGCTAGGGTTTTGTGAATTTGTATTATGAGCAATATCCATAGATCCGATCCGGTTCAGTTTGGTTTTGGTGATTCGGTTCACGTGAAAACCCTACACCGGCGTGGACGGTTGTTCCTACAGATCTGATCTTCTGATCTGTTCCCTTGCTCCTTGGAAATCTGGTGAGGATTGTCTACCAAGTTGAATCCGAGATCTGGAGAAATCGATCAAGTTTCTCCCACCGGATCAGCCGCCGCCGTTCTCTCTCAATTATACTGAAAAACCCTAGTTTTCACAACTTAATGATCTGCTAGAGAGAAGGCCTATATATAGTGTTAGGGTTTTGAGAAACCCTAACCCTAATGGGCTGTGAGCAATTAATGGGCCAGACCAGGGATCAGATGCAAATAATAAAGTGGGCCCTCTTTATTAATTAATCCTTCCTTGTTCAACCCAGAACATAATTAATTAATAAAACATTATTTTAACCTTCACCACGGTAACAATGCTGACTCGCCCCTTTATTACCACGTTATTAGGAACGGGTTGCACCAAACTAACATGATCCACATATTTAAGGCTTTAGACATTCATTAATTAATTTGGCCTATGACAATTAGCCACAATTAATTAATCTCTTATTTCCTGAGTTACACCACTCACTCCTTTTCACTTATGCCTGAATTAAATAATTCAACCTGCAGGGTTTAGCATAATGAACCTTGTGAGCTCCTCAGGGAATGTCACCATCCTGAAACGGATATGCTTACCAAAACGTCCAGACTAAGCAGGCCACACACAAATTGCCAACACCCAAAATACGGGTATAAGAGTACATGTAAGACTCGCCACCATGGTAAATCAAAGTGTGGTCAATCTGTGTGTGCCCCTTATCCTTCAGTTAGGTTTAAGATCATAGGAAGTATGTTAGGGATCTGGCTCATTCGTATGTCAATGTGAATGGCACATCCCACTGTTGATCCCATCAATACATAACAATGTACCGACACATCAAGTAGCTAGGATAAGCCCACTTATGAACCGATGTGCCGCAGCTTAGACCGATAGCCTATCCAGGGACCGTCTCAGCTGTGATACTGTTTATATCTCGCTAGGTCAAACGATTCATATGATCCTCTGTGATCTACTACACACCATATGATCATCCCTATAGGCGAGATAATAGGATATTATAGTTCGTTGTATGTTTGTTCCATCAGACAGCGAGCATTGTTGCGGCAACATATATGAAGACCAGTGTACAAAACACTTAATCATATATGCTTTCAGTATACAATCCCAACAATCTCCCACTTATACTTAAAGCATAATACCATTGCTTTATCAAAGTATTAAGTGTGTCTATACTGTCAATCACTCCCACTGCATTCACGTAACCTCTTGTCACGATTTCTCGTATGATGTGATACCACACATCCTATGTGTTTCACCACCTTGTGAGTCTTGGGTTCTCTTGAGTTTGTCATTGCACCAACATAATCACAATTCCTTGTGATCTAATTAGGCAAAATCAGAACACACACCTCTAGAGGATGGCATCGGAGCTATACTGCTTCTTGCGAAGCTAATGAAGCTGACAAAAAACTCAGCCTTCATACCGGAATCCCTAACACACTTCTGTGTTAGATTCCTATAACTCCTCCTCCAAGGCCAACACATAGTTAGAGGTCGACTTTCTTTCCTTATGATCCTCCTGGATATCCGATGACATTCAACTCACATAGCACACTTGTAAACCGATATGCCTATCCTGAGTTAAATTGATATCTGTCTAACATGCTTATCGCATTGCAGATATCTGAGCTCGTTCATCTGTACTATAGAAAGACAACAATCTTTCTTGCTATGAACGACTCACCACATAATCAATTTAAGCGACTTGAGATACCTGAACATCCTTTTCTTGTGTCAACACAAGACTTTAATTCAAAAGATGTTCCAGAATCTCATAAGTCCTACTTCTGAAACTGTTCGGATAACCATCCTTTATGCCTGACGATATCCCCACACCGTTTCCGAATGTGAAAATACTATCCGCATAATGTGCAAGGAAAACCACGCTTTCGCTGTGATCACTGTAATTTCTACAGATTAATTATAGAAATAGTGGCAAATAAATTTGTAAACCCAAAGGTTATCGATCCAGGGGAATGAAACAACGAAAAATCCTAAATACTAAATCAGACGTTCTTGAAAATATTGATTAGGAAAATCGAATAAAAGGTTTTGGTTGTTTTGAAATCGCAATACTTGCTATCGAAAGTTTAAACAGGAAAATAAAAAAGCTTTTGAATTCAAATAAGAGAAGCACAGATTCCAGGGATATCTACTTATCAAGTATGACATGTATGAATCAATTGATTAATTCCCAAATTTAATTCCTCTTCGTAGTGAAACATCAGAAAAGTATTACGAACTTCTTTGTCTGACAATTCGTAAAGTAGATTAGTCAATTACCTATCTCCGTTCGGTCTCAAGATAAATTAACTAACTCCAAAAATCTACAAATTTTTTCCTACAATTAGTCTCCTTCAGTTACGACAAGAAATCAAATTATATTGTGAAAATCTCTTTTGATTGAAAACTATTACAGTTACGTCTCTAGAATTCAACTAGTAATCCTAAGCTGTGGCCAACATACTTGAAGATTAAGAATAAAACCAGATTTCACAAACTACGAAGGGAAAGGGAAGATAATTCGATTAATCAAAACATGTATACATAGATAGTTCAAAACCCTAGAATCTGAGAAAGGATTTAGTTACACATATTCATGGTAATATTCATCAAAGAAAAATACAACCTGAACTGCATAAAAACTGGAATCCGTAGTCTTCTCGTAGAAACTTGTCTTCAAAAACATAAAAACTCTAAAGATTCTTCAAACTCTAATATTCTCTCTCTAAAAACATGTACGCACACTGAAAAACGACTTATACATGAGTATTTATAATAGTGAAAGATGTATCTAGCATTATCTAGGATTAGATATGCATCTATCTCCAAATCAGATGAGAATCAGGACTTCCCGCTTGCGCGTCGATCGCTTCCAATCCCAGTCGATCGCGTCTCCTCTTTCTGCCTCGTCGATCGCGTCTGAATAGACTCGGTCGACGGGGTCTCAATTTCTGCTCCGTCGATCGCTGAATCAACATCACGCTTCGTCGATCGACTAAGGGCCCTCGTCGATCGACGAGGTCTCGGCCACTGAATCCTTGACTCTTCTGTTTGTCGACTAGAAACCTGCACGATTCATCAAACACGGCATTGCAAGTACAAAAACTAACTCATGCACAAAAACAAACACAAAATGATCTAAACACTACACAATCAGTCAAAGAACTACAAGATAAGTTGATGAAAATCCTAACTTATCAACTCTCCCAAACTTAAACCATTGATCGTCCTCGATCAATTCATAGAAAAGAATTATAATCAAATGCAGATACAAGTGTGCACTGCCTCATAAGCCTATTTCGCAATCCAAGTTTCACTTATTCACAAAAATCATGCAATCCAAACAAATTCTTATCGGTAAATTATCAAGGAGAAACCTCACCGGGCAGTGTTTGCACTCATCGCTCAATAAAGCAAAAAGGATTTTTTGAATTTCACACAATCAAAGTTTTAGCTTATTTCACCATAGGTTTGACAAATTTCTCATCTCTCCACTGCTTGTTAGTGTGGTTTTTCAGGGAATCAGAAAGGTCTTATTTTGGTTGTAATGTGGCTTACCTAAGAGGTAGGATATTTTTGGCTAAGTGACTAAAATTATTTCCATAAACACCAAGTCTTTAGCATCTCATGCTCACATAAAACAATTTTTTTCACTCTTGTTCTTTTTCCCTTTTCTTTCCATCAGTTTTCGGGGTTCCTAAGAGCTTATTCTCAACTATTTATGAACAACATAAACAATTTTCTTTTTTTCTTCCATCAATGTTCTTTTTCTTTTTCCTTTTCCAACTTCACGGAAACCCCCCTTTTTCTTTCTTTTTTCGCTCATGGCCTCACATGGCCTCTCAACACAATCCCAACAATTCACATCATCCACAGAAAAATCTTAATCATCAAGTTCATCAACCCTTCTAATCAAAGAAAAATTCATTCAAGGCTCAAAGGGGCTACAAGTGAAGATTTTCAAGGTTAGTGTATGGGAGATGGGCTACAAAAGAACATGCCTAAAATCATTTTCACCCTATTACCACACTTATTGCAACCTCAAGAGAGAAATTTGTCAAATTCTAGGAAATGCATCTAACACTTTGTCACTCATCAAACGAAAGAATTTGGCACAAATCCTCACAAGGTAGAAATTTTGTTGCTCCTCAATAATTATCCAAGTTTGAACAGTTATCATGCAAGAATTTAAGTTTCAAAGGTCAATATGTCAAGCAAAAGCAGCTCCTATCATCGGCTACTCTATCACACAGATCATCATTCTTAATCAGCAAATATCTCAATTATCAATCAACAATTCTAGCTTGAGTAAAGGTAGTTAAGTAGTCATAACACCATCATAATCAAAAAGTTCCGACTGTCCTATGTTCAAAAGCTCCTAAACAATGCTCAGACTATTTATCTAGAACAAGTACCACAAATCAAGAGTTCAAAAGTACTAATTTTAAATAAAAAATCTTGCAGAGAGCAATTGTTCACACTGAAGCAAAAGAACAAGGATGGTGATGGTTCAGAACAAACAAAAACATCAAAAACACTGAAAAATCAACAAACAGAAAAAAATTGAAAGCATGAAAAAAATGAAAACAACAAACGTTTCCCTTTTCCTATCATCATCCCCCCAAACTTATTCACTCAACAGAGTGGAAAAGTTTGAAAGTTAGATAAGGAAAAGAGAAACGATACCTCATTCCTCCTCGTCGGAGGGATCCTCCATCTGGACATCAGAAGATACCCATGCTGGCAGTCGGCGGCGGCGTTCCTGTCGAACAATCTGCGGGGGCTGGGAACTGGACGGAGGCTGCGTGTTGAAAAGCAGCTGCTGCATCTGAACATCGAGGGAATCCAACCTCGTGTTCACATTGCGCTGGAAGTTGGCCTGCTAGGTGGCCTGCTGCTGCATGTACTGGTAGATCGTCGCCAGATCCACCCCGGAAGATGAAGACTCTCCCGCGAAGTGGTGTGGTGGCTGTCCACCAGTCTGCTCAGGACTGTGCTGTCCTCCCTCATCATCCTCGTCCTCGCTTTCCTCCTCGGCATCTGGGGGCGGCTATGGCTCTCTCTGGTCTGGCGGGGTCCGTGGTCGGTGTCGAAGTCTGGAGGTGCCTGGGCCTCCTCGAGCACCGATCATCAACCGCATGTGGGCGGGTGTGCTCATCAACCAATTATCACGGAAGTGATAATCGGTGACATGGGTGAGGTACCGGTTCGGCAGTGGAAACCGGTCTCCATTGGACATCCGCAGGGACCATCCTCTTTCCCGCGGCGAAAGCATCATCATCCTCACCAAAGCCCCCGTGCCAAGACCACGGCTGTCATCCTCGAGCTCCTCAAACTGGGTCAAGTCGACCCCCAAAAATTCTGCAATCGGGGTGATCAATCCCCCGCTCCAAATGTTGCCTTTCTTTGCCTTGATTTGCTTCTTCCAATGGTCCATGACGAATGCTCCCATGCTGAACTTTCCCGCTGTCAACATGCAGTAGAGGGCGTAGAGTTCTCCAATTCTGACATTGCCACTCTCATGTCTGCCGGAAAGCGACACCCCCATACATCTGTGGATGTATCTGAAAACAGGGTTGTCGATGGAAGAGGCCTTCAAGTTCCCTGAATCGAACACTCTCAAGTCGTCGCTGGCTTCTGCAGTGATTTGAGACCAGAAGCGAGCACTGTCGAAGCTTGGGGGAGGAATGCCGTCTCCTCCTTCGTAGACTCCCCAAATTTTCTCGAGTTGGTTCCTTGGGAGCTCGTGGTATTGGTTCAGCAGCTGAAATCCAATTGTGGTTGGCTCTGGCCCTGGCTCAACTTCAAAGAGTCGGAGCGATGCAAAGAACTCCAAGACCAATTCCGGGTAAGTTGGCCAACGGCCAGTCACCCATCCACCCCAGCCAATTCTCTCCACCAAGTTCGCAACATCATCGCGAATGCCCCATAGTTGCATCGTGTCCGGGCAGGGGTAGAGTGTCTGCCGAATTGCAAATTCTTCCCCCATGAACTTTTGGTAACGCCTTTGATGAGACCGGTGAGTGAAGGTTTGCTGGAAATCCATTGTCAATCGTGGTTGAATTCGACGATTTTGGGGAGAAAAAATTCAAAGGTGGGTTTGGGAGAGAAGAGCCGTGCGTGTTTTTGTGTTTGTGAGGGAAAAATGAGGTGAAGGGGTTTAAAAACCCGCCTCTGTCCGCGGCTCAGAATTGGCCTCGTCGATCAAACAGGCATCTTCATCGATCGACGAAGCCCATTGTTGCCTCGTCGATCGACGAGAAATGGACGCGATCGACGAAGAGGTTTTCCTCCGTCGATCGACGAGATCTGGACTCGGTCGACGAGGAGGTGTTTCTTCGTCGATCGGTGCCAAATTTTGACGATTTTCTTGGCCCAAACGAACTCGACACAATTTTAAAAAAAAAAATGAATTGACTGACTCGAAAAGAAAAAGAAATAAAAGCAGTAAACTGTTGGGTTACCTCCCAACCAGTGCTTGGTTTATTGTCGCTAGCTCGACAATACCTGACTTTTAAGGGCGATTCAAGTAGTACTTCTCCACAGCTTCAATCTGAAGAGGAGTATAGTATGGTTTCAGGTTTTGCCCATTCACTCTGAAGGTCTTGCCATCTTGTCCGGCTAATTCAACTACACCGTTCATGAACTGGCTGATTACGGTATATGGTCCGGCCCATTTTGATTGAAGCTTTCCGGGCATGAATCGAAGACGGGATTTGAAGAGGAGAACTTTATCACCTGAAGTAAAGATATGCGAGCGTATCTTTTTGTCGTGGAATCTCTTTGCTCGATTCTTGTAGATGACGTTGTTCT
>JAPKLW010007393.1:0-15172 GCA_026898455.1 Plectranthus barbatus | reverse complement strand
CCTTGTTTGCACAGTTATATCAGTTTTCAGATATACACCAGCACTTGGGTGCTGGGTTTTAAATCAGTATGAAATGCAGAAAGCTGATAAAAGACAAAGGATTTATAGTGGTTCGATCAACTGATCTACGTCCACTCTCCAGTCGTAGCACTGGAAATTTCACTAAGAGTAATCGGGTACAAGCGTCCTACGATCTATCTCTAGCTGGTGAATGCCTCGTCCACCAGTTCACTAGATCAACCGCTCCCGGCCTTGTCCTTCTTCAACTCTGATCAGCTATTGGAGTGCGAGCACGTCACTTCAACCTCCTTAGCTGACTGCGTGGGTGTTTAGTTCTCCCAAGAACGTGTCTTCTCAATACGGCAAAAAGCCCGTAATAACTCTGGTGCTGGCTGGCACAAGAGCTGCTGTGAACTTCCTCGGAAGAGAAAGAACACCAAAGAGATCAATAACTTACAAGCTGGAAGCTTGAAGTCTCGTGTTTGAATAAATCAACACACGGATAGCCTTTAGAAAGGCCTCGAAAGAGTTGCTTGCTTGCAATAAAGTTTCTGACTTTCGGTAGTTGAGCGAGAGAAGAAGTATTGAATGTTGATGGATCCCAGGTATTTATAGACGCGGGATCCCATTCAAACTTCTAGCCGTTTGGACTCATTTGGAAAAGGTCTCTGTCGTCGCATGTCCTTCTGACGGCGGCAGGTAGGAATTTCCGGAAAGCGCCATGCTTTTGTCCACTTTATCTGACATTGATCTCTTTATGTCAGAACGGCACTATTCGTCAGTACGAGGAATCGGAACTGGTGTCTTGAACTGATAGACTTTAAGGTATCCTCCCTTAAAGTCATGCTTTGTCAGTTTATTCCTCAGACGAATCTTCTTTTTGTCTCTAAGACTCTGGGAGAGCGAATCTAAAATTCTGCTGGTAACATCCGACTGGTAGAACATTCTGGTGATCTTGTGCTGGCAGTCTCTGCTGGTGACTTGCGCTGGCACAATCTAAGTCTACCAATATGTCTGATGTTAACTCTTGGAATCTCCCATGACTGGTGGCTTCACCGCTGGTGAACAGTGTCAGTGAGAACACCTATTCTGCTGATAAGGTTTGTCAGCTCCCTGCTGATGAAAACCTTCCCAACTGGTGAACAGTAGCGAGTCATTAGCTCTTCTCATGCTGATGAACAGTGTCAGCACGAGTCTTGTCAGTCGCTTGCTGGTGAGACTTTTCTCAACTGGTAAGTACATCTCATGCTGGTGAACAGTAGCCAGCATGAGTCTTGATCAGCTGCGACTTACAACTCAAAAGACCTAAACAGGACTTTACATTTGAGATCTAGAGCTATCTAGAGACAACTGACGCTGGTAGGACTTAGGATTTGATCCACCAAAACACCAAACTAGAATCTAAACAAGTAGCTACTGGGGAGAGGAAACTTAGCCAAATTTCCCAACAAGTTGTGTAATTTCATACCTGAAATGTTTCTTTTTCCAGATCTCAAGATCAATTTGGCATAGTAGCTTCTTTGCTGTAGCCTTCTTCAGATCCTCCAGAGATCAAGTGTAGAGAAAGAAAAATTTCATAGATGAAAGATATGTTACAAGAAGTGTGTCCTCTCCTAATGAGAGAGCACCTTATTTATAGGCGACGAAAGGTCTGCCTTTTACATAGTGGAGGGGTACCACTTCACATGGAGGGGTACCACAAAACAGTACAAACTAATAATTTACATAGTACAAGAAAAAAAAATACAAAAATAGTGGTGTCTTCTCACATCATCTTTTCTTCTATTGTCTCAAAGTCTGCATCTCCGTCGGTGCTTGGTGTACATATGCTACATGCATGATCTCCAGGAAATTCTTCTATCAGTCTGATACAAATTTCTTGCTTTATTTCTGGAGTGTATTCGAAATCGATTCCTTGTAAATCTCTTAGGAATTTTTCTATATATTTCTGGCTTTGAATGTCTACTTCCTTCTCCCTTGCTTGCATGCTCCATATAATTACTGATTTTGAAATGTAATTTGTTCGTGCTCTAATCTTGATTCCTCGTAGTAGTATCAAGACATAATTATTTAAAAGTTGTTGCATGATATCTTCATGTTTCGCATCTCCAATGGTTGGGTAGTTTTGATTGCTTACTCCTATCTGGCATAATTGTATGGCGGGTTGTCTAACTTGTCCTTCTTGCTCTCCTTCATTGAAGAATAGTGGGTATGTTGAAAACATCTTTAGAAATCCTTCTCTTTGTTTTACCACTCCTGAATTATATTGTTGAATAGCTTTCTTCATGTAGTTTGGGAAGTATCGAAATATATCCATGCTTCTGAAGTAGATTGTGCTTATGAGTCCGCTTTGGAACATCATATATGTCTTAATAGGATCTGCTTCTGGTAAAACAATTGCCTTCGGTCCCTGAAATATTCCTTCAATAGGGTATTTGCTTGAGAGTTTGTCTGCTATTGTGTATTTAACCAAGAAATTATATTCTTGATCAAAAATTGCTTTGGTTAGTTTTGTTAATTCTTCCCGTTCTTGTTCAGTAGGGATAGAATTTATTGTTAGTGGTTTGTTATTAGGGATTTTCCCTAAAGTTGCCATTCTTGATTGAAGTGGTTGTCCTGGCATTGCTGCTTTTGCTGCATAAGTACTTCTGTACTCTGTTAGTGCATTTTTTGCTTCCTGTAGGCTAGTATATTTTCTATGGATGATGCCGCTTTGGTTGTTGATGAAGATTGCTGCCTTGCTCCAATCATCATATATGCCTGCATTTAAGCCATTAAAAATAACATAGTATGCTTTGGCTCTTTCTTCGTCATCAAATTTTTCTTTGGATCGAGATCCATCAGCTGTGTGTTCTTCTGCCTTTGATTTATCCTTGATTGTTGTTGCTGAGGAATCTTCAGTTTGTTTTCCACTGGATGAATTAAGCATTAATTCTATCGCCTGTGCTTCTTTATCTGCTTGACTTGCTTCTTTTTGCAACTGTTGTGCTTGCAGACGACATTGTTTTGCCTTTTCTAATAATCTTTCTCTTTCTGCTTTCAGGATGGATCAGACTCCTTCCATTCTCTTGTTAATGTATCTGCTAGATTGTTTTCTTTGCCTGAAATGTGCAAAGATAAAAAATCGTATTGTTGAGCTTCGAGGCTCCATCTGAGCAATCGACCTTTGTTATATGATTCTTTTATCTTGTATTTTGTAAAGTCTTTTGTATAAGAGCTATCTGTTTGGTATATAAATTTCTTTGGTTGCAAATCCAATTTGAATTTTCGTAATGCTTTTATTAAAGCAAGTGTTTCTTTTTCATGGACCGTATAATTCTTTTCAGCTGGTTTAAATGTTCCTGATGCCCATTTTGTTAATAATATATTCTTAAATTGTTTTAAGAATGTTTTTACTTCAGATGGTTTATTATTTGTGATAAATATTTTGAAATCATTATAAGCATCTGGAATTGCTTGAAGAACTGCTCCCCAAGTATCTTGACTTGCGTCAGTATTCAAAATGAGTAAATCGTTTGGTTTTGGTAGATATAATTTTGGAAGGTTTTTACATAATTCTTTTAAAGCTTTTACAGCTTGTGTTGCATTAATTGTCCATTTCCATGGAATCTTTTCTGATATCATTTCTTGTAATAATGCTCGTTCCTTTGAAAGTTGTTTTATAAAACCTTTTTCACCAATGTAGTTTAAACATCCAAGAAATCTTTGTATTTGATTTCTATTTTCTAATTTATCTGGAAATTTATTATTTTTTTCTAATAAATGTTTTTGTGGTTCTATATATCCCCCTTTTAAAATTTTCATTCCTAGGAATTCTACTTCTTCTAATGCTATTTTTGCTTTTTCTTTACTTAGAATTACTCCTTTTCTTTGTAGTTGTAGTAGAAGTTTTGCAACTTCGTTTAAATGATGTTTTCTTGTTCCTAAAGTAAAAATTAAAATATCGTCTATATATGCTAGACTTATAGATTCAAATCCCTTAAGATTATTATCCATAAATCGTTGATAGATACTAGGTGCTTGTTTTAATCCAAATGGCATTACTGTAAATTGATATTGATTTTGTGGTGGACAACTAAATGCTGTTAAAGGTTTAGTATCCTTATGTAATCGTAACTGCCAATATCCTGATTTTGCATCAAGGGTTGTGAACCATTCTGCCTTTTTAATTTTATCAAAAATATAATCTTGCCTAGGTAATTTGTATGCATCTCCTCTAGTAGCTTTATTCATTTCTTTATAGTTTATAACCATTCTTCTTTTTCCCCGTTTTAATTCATTATGATTTTCAACATAAAATGCTGGTGCACTATGTGGACTTATGCTTGGTTCTATAATTCCTTTTTCTAATAATTTTTCTGTTTCTTCTTTAAATTCTGCGACATCCCTTTCTGTATATGGAATTCTATTTGGTACATTTACTTCTTTATTAGGATCTATTAATTCTATCCTAACTTCCATTGTATTTGTATTCTTAATAGGGTCTAAAGGATCTTGACTACTTATTTCATCGAGGATTCTTAAGACTTTTATTTCAATTTCTTCGTGAATGTACAGAATTAGTTGATTTTTAAGTTCATGGATAATCTTCCCCTGCAAAAAGAAAAGTGTAGTATATATTTTTGTTGTAACTAAATGTCTACGTTGGTTTTCCATTGCTGGACAACGTAATTTTATTATATCAATTTCTTGAATAAAAGGATAATATTTTTTAAGAAAATTATTTCCTAGTATTAATGGTACTCCTGTATCTTGTTTGTATAAGGTATCTAGAGGGAATTTTCTTCCTTCAATTAGTATTACAAGATCTTTTGCTCTTTCATTTATTTGGATAATTTTATTATTAGCAATTCTTACTTGTATTGGTTTTTCTAGTGTTAGCCAATATTTTGTTGGTAACATTTTTTCTTGTGCAAGACATATAGTTGCTCCAGTATCTATATAAGCAAAAGTATATTTATTAAATAATTTTACTTTTATAAATGTACTATTCTTGCTCATCACTACTTTCTGTATAACTGGAACTTTCAGATTCTGATTCTATACTATATGTATCGAAATTTATTTCTTCGCCTTCTTCGTATATGTCTTCTATAGGTTCGAGTCCTAAAGAGTATATTAGTTTTATTTTATTCTCTTTATATAAGTTTTTCTTTGGACATTCATTAGCATAATGACCAAATTCTTGACATTTCCAGCATCTACATGTCTTTTTTTCTTTCGAATTTTCTTATTTCTTGTGTTTTTATCATATTTATCGTATTTTCTATACCTCCTCTGATATTTTTGTTTCCATGGTTTTTTAAATGTTCTATATTTTTTATATCGAGGATAATATTGTTTTTTATATCTTTTCTTTTTTTCTGGTTTACATCCATATTGATGTGGAATTGTTTCAAGTTGTTTACAACATCGTATATTTATTCTTTCTAAATAGTTTTCTTCAGTTTTTCTCATACATAAATCATCTCTATATTCTAATGCATATTTTTCTACTAATCCTAATGTTTGTGTTATTTTAGTTTTTGCTGGATTTGTTATTTGTATATTTATATACCGTAACATTGCTGGTGGTAGTTTACTTTTTACTATATCTAATAGGCCAGTTCTATCTGGTGTTTTATAATAAAATCCTTTTACTTGGCAAAAGAAATTTTCTGCTTTACATGGATCACAGAGAGCCATATTACTTAGTATTTTTATAATATGTGATTTTTCAAATTCTCGTGTCGTTTCTGCTTCATTACCAAAAAATTCTGCAAATATTTGTTTGGCTAATTGTTTTAGAAGGTCAAATTTAGCTTTCTTTGATGTATCTGTTCTAGCATAGTTGGTAAAATTACATGGCGTTGTTGTTAACCAGTCTGATATTTGTCCTGTAGCTTTATACTGAATATATGTTAAAAAATCTTCTAGTGGTAATTTGCTAATTGTATCATCATCAGTTTGAACTATCATTTGGAATTGATTTATCCATAACATAATTAATTCTGATGCATTTGATGCACAATCTATGTTTAATACTCCACTACTTATACTTCTTTCTTTTTGAATATATGATGGTGAAATATCCTTTTTGTATTTTCCTTTTGTATATGTATAATTATTTTTATACATATAGTCAATAAAGCTTTTTTCATATTTGTTTGGTCGTGTATCACGTGTATCATTACTTGTAGAAGCATTATCTTGTTGCTTAATATAATCTTCTTTTTTACGTTTTTCTTCTTCATCTTCTTCCATATTTAATGTTGGATCTTCATCATCACTATCTATTCCATATATGATACCTTGAGCATCTTCTTCATCAATTCTTGCAACATTTAAATCATGTATTTGTAATTTGTCTATTAATTTTGATAATTTTTCTATTTCGTTTATCTTCGAATTGGTGGTATCCATTTATTTGTTGAATTTATAGGTTCGTCATTTATTAATTTTCTAGTTGTACCTTTTGTTACTAATTCTTGTATTAATTCTAATGCCTCTTTATATTCAAGATATTTTTCTTTTCCTGTTAATATTTCCTCATTATCTAATTTTCCTTGTTCTTTTAGGAAATTTATTAAATATTGGTATTTATATTTTCGTATTTTTGTTTTTGTTTTCTTTATTTGATTTATTGAATCTAATAATTCTTTTTTATTTTCTTTAATTATTTCTATTAATGTTAATATTAAATTAGATACTTTTGAATTCCCTTCTGTCATACGGTTATTAGAATTATTAATTGTTGTTCTAATTCTTTTAATAAAATTTCTAATCGAAATACTTCATATATTTCATCTTCTATAATATGAAATTTTATTAATTCTTTTATTAATTTTATACTTCTTTGAATTCTCAAAATTTCTTTTCTTAGTAATATCATCTCAAAATTGCTTATTGTAGCAAATTGTTTTGTCGTAATAGTCTATTAAAATATTCTTGTGTGAATTCTTCAGCTAATTTTTCTTCTGTTTCAAGAAATTGTATATCTAATCTTATTTGTTATTTTTCTGCATCATTATTTGTTAAATATAATTTTTCTGTGGCAGATAATATTGCCTTTTTAATTTCTATTTCCATTAATTGATATTCTATTAATCGTACGTATGATAATTTTTCTTTAATTATCATTATGAATAGTAGTATCTGATTCTTCTGATATACCAAACATGAGTCTAACTAGTCTACTTATATGTGCTTTCACTCTTCTAAGTTCTAAACATATTATTCTTCTATTAATCATATCAGCTGATTGCAATTGATCTAATAAATCTATTTCTTGATTATGTAATATTTCTAATTCTTTGTCTATTGTTAATCCTGGCATTATTGAGGAATATATGTTTTATTAGGATGAACAGAGCTCTGATACCAAAATTGTCTAAGCGGATTTTTAGGAATTTTAATTAATTGTGTAGATATAATTTTATTTTGTGTAAATGCATTTTGTGTAAATAGAATTAAATTAAGAAAGAAATACATAGGGGGTAGTTTTGGAATTAAAATTTTAAAGTTAAGGAAAAGTCAAATTTGGGGTATATTTGAGATGTATTTATAAAAGAGGGTATTTTTATTATATGTTTTATAGAAAAGGGTATTTTTAAGTATTAAGAATAAAGAATAATAAATAATAAAAATAGATTAACCACCTAGAATCCGCCTAATCCCCGCCTAGACCGTTTAGGCGCTAGCCCCGCCGCCCCGCCCGACTAGCGCCTAACGATTTTTAGTTATAATCGAAATAACTAAAAACCGCATAAGAATTTTTCTCCGGATATTACAATAATTTGGTTCGGTTCTGTTACCTCTACTATAAATTTAATTATTTTGATTTGATTATTTTATTAGTAAAAATCGAATTGAATAATCAAATGTTCACCTAAATATGAAACCCATTTAAAATATATTTAAGCAAGAAACCACATTTATGCATAGTAAACCCTATTCGACATGTAATAAACTTCGCTTGAGCTTCATAAATGAACTAAAAATGGAAGAATCGTGATCACATAATAATTTTAATAATATTAGGTTATCTTTATTTTTTTTATTATGTACGTTATGGAAGACTCGTTTTACAAAATTGGTCCATTTTAAAATAGAATTCATTAATTTGAATTTTATTATATTGAGATATCTTCATTAAGCTCGAACTTGTGATATAGTACTCCCTCCGTCCCGTTTAAATAGACCCCTTTCTTTTCGGCACGGAAATTAAGAGTTGTGAGTGTAGAATGAGTTAGTGGATGAATATTTTATTGTTGAGTGTGAAAAGATTGCCATTTTTGGAAATGGGCCTATTTAGTTGGGAAGCCGAATTCGGTAAGTGGGCCTATTCTAGCGGGACGGAGGGAGTATTAGTTAGTCACGCTTAAACCGCTTGCACTCCAAACTAGGAGATAAATTGATTTTTTAATGGTTATTCAATCACTCAAGTTCTGAATAAATAGCTTTGTTGAGCTTCCAATTCCCAAATTATGACATCTTTTTCAGGCCCTAAAGCAATCAAATCTCAAATATTATGGAGTTTAGACAATAAATTCGTTGTGACCAGCATATTCATTTACTGCATTAAATCAAATGTTTTGGACGGTGAGAGAAAGTGTAGTGAATTTTGATGAATAAATACAAAAAAAAAAAAGAAAAAAAAAAAGGTTGTGGTCCGAGTTCTACAGCAGTAGCGAAGGTGTCAAAACATGTATGTATCGTTGATTTGTTGGTGTTTAATTATATCAATAAATGTTGCCTTGTGCCCACCCTTCGTCAAATCACGTGGACTTCTTCCATCATCTCTACACTTAATTATTTCTACAACTACGATTTTTTCTTACACTCGTATGTAAAATTTACCCTCATACGTGGGAGAAAAAAAGTTTTACTACTCTCGTAGATAGTTCACTTCGTCATATCCAATTTTCTATTTATTTTAAAGGAATTCATATATGATAAACAGCATTATGACTAGTTGTATGAATCAACTAATTAGAAAAGTTCGATTGACTCGAAAATTTGCGATCTAAATTGTGCAACATAATGAATTGTCATAATAACACTCCTAAAAACATAAAGAATATCGAAAGTACAATCCTTTTATATCATTTGAACAACATTTTAAAGATCTCTTGGTATTAATCGTCATCCTCCCATCCTCACTTTAATCCATCACGGCTCTCGCTTTAAAATACGTGTAGTATATATTGAAATATACTATGCAAAATTTCGCGTAGTCTATAAGCGCCTATTTTTTTACTACGTAAATACACTTTTACGTCATCTTTTATAATATAGACTACACAAATGAGAATTCGCGTAGTCTACATTGTGTAATCTATTACCTTTTTTTTGGCCTAATAGTACATAGACGGTGATTTTTTTTTGGTAGATGAATTTGGTAATTAACTAAATATTGGGTTTTGAATTAGTGGTATTTTGTTTAATGGGTGAAGTTGTACATTAATTTTGAAGTGTGTGCGTACTTTTTTTTTTCCTTTTTGGTCGGTGGCAGTTGCAGTCTTACTGTCAAATAATTAAGAGGGCAGTAGGTGTAGGGGTGACAAATTATTCCAAGGTTGTCATTTATCGAATTGGAATGACAAGTTACTTTATATGATAAATATTTAATGCAATGATAATTTAGTAAAAATTAATTATATGATAAATATAGCATGTAATAAGTATAAAATCTCACATTTAATACTCTCTCCGTCCCACTTCATTAGTCCCTCTTTCCTTTTTCGTACGTCCCATATAATTGTCCACTTACTTAAAATAGAAAATTTATTCTCACTCACTAATAAAATACTAATTTCTTCTATCTCTTACTGTATTGGTTATTGTGCTCACATGATAGGAGACTAATTAAGACTAATTAAGAGGGACGGAGGGAGTATTAATTAATTAGTGCATGGTGTCACAAATTTCGCCCTAAGTGAGAGATATCTCTCTTAAGAAAGGTTGGAAAAGGTAGTTGGGATCAACTATAGATGGGCTTTTTGAATAAGAAAATGTTTTCGTCCTTTATTTTATTCATTTTAACATAAAAAGTTTTAAGATTTTTTAACATCCCAATTACACCAGAATATCACTTCTTTTTTTTTTTTTCCAATCTTCGAATTTATCATATAGGAGATTCAAAAAGTCACTTCAAACTTTGGAATTATTAGGTCTCTTTCTATATTCCAATTCATGATAATTAATGTTGGTCCCGGATTATCAGGGTATAACTTAGCAGCGGAAAATATGGTTAATCGTTTCTTGCACTCTGCTGGTTACTCAGCTGACTGGGACCTTGTCAGCTGGTAAGTCAACTTGCACTCTGCGTACTCAGCTGACTGGCGACTGGCTCGTCAGCTGGTAGTTCAAGACTTAGAATATTTTTAGCCCTGTTTGCACAGTTATATCAGTTTTCAGATATACATCAGCACTTGGGTGCTGGGTTTTAAATCAGTATGAAATGCAGAAAGCTGATAAAAGACAAATGATTTATAGTGGTTCGATCAACTGATCTACGTCCACTCTCCAGTCGTAGCACTGGAAATTCACTATAGAGTAATCAGGTACAAGTTGCCTACGATCTATCTCTAGCTGGTGCGACCCTTGTCCACCACTTCGCTAGATCAACTGCTCCCGGTCTTGATTCCTTCTTCAACTCTCTTCTCGGCTGGTGGAGTGCGAGCACGTCACTTCAACCTCCACAGCAGTTTGGGTGTTTAGTTCTCCCAAGAACGTATCTTCTCAATACGGCAAAAGCCCGTAATAACTCAAGTGCTGGCTGGCACAAGAGCTGCTGTGAACTTCCTCAGAAGAGAAAGAACACCAAAGAGATCTGTAACTTACAAGCTGGAAGCTTGAAGTCTCGTGTTTGATAAATCAACACACGGATAGCCTTTAGAAAGGCCTCGAAAGTGTTTTGCTTCTACTTGCTTGAGCGTAATAAATTTGCAGTCTTTCGGTAGGTGAAGAGTATTGAATGTTGATGGATCCCAGGTATTTATAGACGCGGGATCCCATTCAAATTTTCTAGCCGTTTGGACACATCCGGAAAAGGTCTCTGTCCTCGCATGTCCTTCTGACGGCGGCAGGTAGGAATTTCCGAAAAGCGCCATGCTTTTGTCCACTTTATCTGACATTGATCTCTTTATGTCAGAACGGCACTATTCGTCAGTACGAGGAATCGGAACTGGTGTCTTGAACTGATAGACTTTAAGGTATCCTCCCTTAAAGTCATACTTTGTCAGCTTATTCCTCAGACGAATCTTCTTTTTGTCTCTAAGACTCTGGGAGAGAGAATCTGGAATTCTGCTGGTAACATCCGACTGGTAGATCATTCTGGTGATCTTGTGCTGGCAGTCTCTGCTGGTGACTTGCGCTGGCACAATCTAAGTCTACCAATATGTCTGATGTTAACCCTTTCTTGGAATCTCCCATGACTGGTGGCTTCACCGCTGGTGAATAGTGTCAGTGAGAACACGTATTCTGCTGGTAGGATTTGTCAGCCGCCTGCTGATAAAAACCTTCCCAACTGGTGAACAGTAGCCAGTCGTTAGCTCTTTTCTCATGCTGATGAACAGTGTCAGCACGAGTCTTGTCAGTCGCTTGCTGGTGAGACTTCTCTCAACTGGTAAGTACATCTCATGCTGGTGAACAGTAGCCAGCATGAGTCTTGATCAGCTGCGACTTACAACTCAAAAGACCTAAACAGGACTTTACATTTGAGACTAGAGCTATTCTAGAGACAAGCTGACGCTGGTAGGACTTAGGATTTGATCCACCAAAACACCAAAACTAGAATCTAAACAAGTAGCTACTGGGGAAATGAAACTTTGCCAAATTTCCCAACAATTTCCCCCTTTTTGGTGCGATCAAAGCCTAACCAGCGAGCACTCAGCTGATGAGGAAAGTTACAAAGTATTTCAGGGTTTTACAAAATAAACCTATCAGATCTAAACCCATGAAACCACTTCCTCACATCAGCTCTAACTAAAAATCTTCCCCCTCAAACTAAGAGGGATATTGCTCGTTTAAAATATGAAAATTTAGATCAGAGCAAAAAGATTTAAAGTGTGTGATACGAGTGCTGGTGCTAATTACACTGGAAGTGTAAGTTCAGCTGGTAAGTAAATACTTGACAATTGTTGGACAATAAGAGATTGTCATCAACTTGTCAGCAATCATTCCATTAAAGGTGTAGCAATTACAAGTACAGGAGTGATAACTGACTAGTCTAGCTGATAAGCAATTACTTACAACAAAATAGAGAAGCTAGACTATGGCTGAGAAGATGATCCTGGTGATTGAGTTCTGCTTGTGAGCGACCTCAGGATCTCAGTGAGCGCTGCCATATTTTGTCTGCTCTTCTCCCTTTCCTCAGCAGCAAGTCTCCTCTCCTCTTCAGCAAGACGAGCTCTCTCAGCCTCAGCACGTGCTCGCGTACTTTCCCCCTCTTGGATCCGCGCCAAAAAGGAGGACACTCCAGCGGTGACTGACTCCAACTGTTGTGTCATCTCGGTCCGGAAGGAGGAAAAACGTTGATCCAGCCTGGCATCAATTAAGGCAATGAGTTTGATAGCGTATTTTTCAACACGCTATTCTGCAAGTGTACAGACCACTACAGAGGGCAAGTAATACTTTATCGAATCTCAAGGATTGCAGGATCGAAATATAACCAAGCACTGAAACATAGATACCGTACTACTATCTAGGTAAATCGGAAAGAGAATTGGTTTTGTTGTAAACATAAAATAACTTTGCAATTGAAAATAGAAAATACTAAGATAATTGGTTTAAACGTATAATGAGAAAGTAGGATTCCAGGGTAATCCGCTTTGCATAATAATCAAACAACGTTTTATGTAATTTAATCCCAATTTAATTTCCAGAGATGTGAGTAATCGCGACAGTGTTATCAGGTGATCCTCTCGGACTCTAAACCATAACTTGGAAATAAAATGCCTAGTGACTCCTCTCGGATGCGCAAAAGGAATTTTACTCTTGATAAAAACCTTAGATTTCAAAACCCTTTAAAAATTCAATTTCCTCTCGGACAATTGTTCTAATAAATCTAATTTAATTGCGTCTTAATTAATAACCTAGACCTCTCGGTTCAAAGACTATCAATTCAAATCACAATTAATGGCCAGTTAATCACAATTTATGAAAATCCCAATTAAAATTAGAACATCAAAGGAAAAGGAACATTAAATTGCATAAATTGTTGAATGAATAAATACAAAGCTTCAAAACCCTAGAATCCAAAAAAAAGGAATTTAGCTACTCATGCTAAATTCAAGAAAAACAAAGAGATGAAGAGTCAAAATAACAAGGAACATGGAAATTAAAAACCCGGAAGAGTCTTCAATCTTCAATTCTTGACCTGCTCTTCAAGTTCTCCTTGAATTCCCAGCTTACGTTCTTCTCTAGCCTTAGGAATGTGGAAAATAAAAAAACAGGAACCTTTTTAAGGCTATTTGATCTCCTATTTATAGATGGGGAATTTTAATCATAAAAGATATGGAGTATTTTTCAGTCTTGGGCCACAAGATATGCTTTTTGACGTAAACTGGAGACACGTCGGGCGAACGTAGGGACGAGAGGTGCGGTCGCCGGTTTTGAGTCGAAGGAAAATGGCAAAACCGGCGACCAGGGATGCCAAGGGAGGCGGTCGCCGTTTTTGCGGCCGGTCGCCGGTTTCGTAGACAGCTTGCGCAAGTCTTACTGTTTTGGCCATAACTTTTGCTCCCGAACTCCGATTGACCTGATTCCAGTTGCATTGGAAAGCTAACTCGAAGATCTATCTATTGGTATGCTCCATTAGCTCGAATTCCATGTGTGCAGGAATTTGTGACTGTTTCTTTGGACGTAAACTGCTTCCGGAATGGGTTTCCACTGAAACTTGGCCTAAAACATATCATAGTGCATTTTTTTCTCACTTCTTCTTCTTCTTGATGCAAACAAACATTGATTGGCTCCACGGCACTCATTCAGACTCAAATACGCATGAAATCTGTGCAAAAACAACATCAAACGTAATATTTCCTTAAAGAATAAGAATAACGCATGAAAAGATCACGTAATGGCTCAGTCTGGAGCATAACCCAAACATAAATATATCAATAAAATGCACAAAGTGAGTGTTTATCAAACCCCCCAAACTTAAACTATTGTTCGTCCTCGAACAATGAAAAGATAACACAAAACTAAAATAAACACGAGGGGGTGCATTAATTGATCATCAGCTGTTTCAGACACAAAATGGGGTTGTGATTCTCACATCAATCACTGCATAATCATCAGTTAAATGCAAACAAACAATTTCAATCCTGGCCTCTAAAAATTCGCTTCTCACAGGATAGTGTATCACTCAAATTTCGCTCAAATTGTAAGAAAGGTTAGTGTATACTCTCAAATTGTCAACTGCACACTCTTTCTACCATAAACTTGCTCATCGTCTAAACTCTCCACTGACTATGGGAATGCTAGGATAAAGATAAAAAAGGTCTTTTATTCAGGTTCTAATGTAGGCACATTGGTGAAAGGTATGGAAAATTTGGCTAAAGTGACTGAACAAATTCATCCTTATAACTCCATTCACCCCACTATTCTTCATCACATACCACACATCTGACCAACCAATACAGACTGCTAGCACAGTAAATTTTTAGGACCAACTTCATTTTGAACACAAATTAAGATTTCTTATCCTCTTATAGATATTTGTCTCATAGACAAGACAAATATTACAACTATTGCCCACCATATTTTGTTTTCACCTCAACTCATAGACAAGAAGGAATCCAGGCTTTCACTTATAGACAAGAACAGAAAACCACGGACTCAAAGGCTAATTATGAACAATAGAAACCAATCTATCCTTCATTTCACCCAAATCTTATAGACAAGATACCATGCACCTGTACATAGCATTTTCCCATAGACAAGATAGAACTAAAACACTTTTCTTGACTCATAGACAAGACAGAAAAGTAACAGGCTCAAAGGGGTTTTACCAAGGATAAAATAGTATAGAAGACAGTGTTTTTGATGATGTAACTAACAAAGATGATCCCTCATACAGCTCTAGACAACGACTCTACATTCACCACCTAACATTGTTGGATACCCTTACAAAATCCATCCACACCTCCTATCATCCGGGTTAAGAAAGAAAAGGCTTTCAGGCTCAACT
>JAPKLW010007392.1:0-15179 GCA_026898455.1 Plectranthus barbatus | reverse complement strand
CAATCTCAATCAATTCAATACTCAACCCTCAATCAATTCTAATCTCACAATCTCGTTCAGGTTATCTCAGACATCAACTTTTTTATCCCCCGGAGTCTTCAATCACCATAAGGGAGGTCGGGTCCAGGCAGGTCCTTTCGCGACCTCCTTTACATCTTTGTTCTTGATAACTTGCATCCCCCATTTCTTGGTGTCTTTTTCCAGAAGGACCTTGTGTGTGCAAAATGAGTGGCTGATCCCCTTGATGTCTCTCAGTGTCCCCCCAATGGCGGACTTGTACTTCCGTAGAACTCGTAGTAATTTTTCCAACTTCCCATACCTGTGGTGTGCCGGAAGTATCTTGAGTTCCAGAACCAGCGGATCAGAGTTAGATTGCAGCTTTCCCCGATTTGCGTCGGTTGACATGGGTGAAACTGCCGCAATCCCTTTTCGACATGGCGCTACTTCTGTCGATGAACTCTCCGTGTCTGACTTCCTTCGTGCGTCGATCGATGTGACTGTTGCGTCGATCAACGTTGGTCCTGAGGCTATGTCGATCGACGCATGGTGCGCGTCGATCAACGTGGAGGCAGTTCCACGTTTTCCCATCTTTTTCTGGCTGCGTCTGCTTGGAAATCGCTCCCGTTTGTTCTCTTTTTCATGTGTTATTCCCTCGGGTACATCCACCTCCTTCACCAAATCCATAAGCTCATCGTTCGCCTTATCCAAATCTGAAGACAAACACAAATAGTGTAGTAAGCGGTTCTCCAGAGAGTCCGAATAAGTTTTAAGAGAAGGAAAGGGAGAGGAAATCACCGGTTTTGAACAATTGATCATGTGGCACTCTTCCTGGTAGCTCCCTTCATTACGCTTCTGCACTGCTTTGTAGATGGGGAAGGTGACCGACTATTCATTAACTCGGAACGTCAGTTTTCTGTCTCGAATGTCAATCAATGCTCCAGCAGTCTTCAAGAAAGATCTCCCCAAGATTAACGGGAGGTTGTGGTCTTCTTCCATGTCAAGCACCACGAAGTCTGCTGGAATGTTGAAGTCTTTCACCTTCACAAGTACGTCTTCCACGATGCCTCTTGGGTAGGACACCGATCTGTCAGCCATCTGCAATGATATGGTCGTTGTTTTGATGCTCCCGATCTCTAGTCGCTTGAAGATTGACAGCGGCATTAAGTTGATGGATGCGCCGGAATCGCAAAGGACCTTTCTAAAGGTCTCTCCTCCAATGACACAGGGGATCGTGAAGGATCCCGGGTCTTCTCTCTTAAGCGGCATCTTCTTCTGAATAATCGCGCTGCATTCCTCGAACAAGTTGACCCTCTCGTGCTCCACGAAGGGTCTTTTTTGTGAGACCATATCCTTCAAAAACTTCAAATACCCCGGTATCTCTCGTAGTGCCTCAATCAGCGGGATGTTGATGTTTACTTTCTTCATGTTCTCAAGAAAGCGTGCATACTTCTCGTTCATCTTTGATTTGGCAAACCGCTGCGGAAACGGCAGGGGGGGCTTATACATAGGTGGCTCGACAGGAGTGGGCGTCGATCGACGTGGCCTGTGGATTGGCATCGATCGACGGCAATCCTCTGTCGATTTGTGTCAGCGACAACTTCTTTGGCCTGCTCGACATCTTCATCCTCCTTTGAATCAGTCCTTGCTTGCTTTGGCCCTTCATAGGATTTTCCCCCTCTCAGAGTGATGGCATTCACTTGGTTCCTCTGATTCTGATTCTTGGGGTTCATCTGATTGTTGCTCGGAAGTTGCCCCAGCTTGTGCTGCGCTCCGAGGGCATCGGCGATCTGGCTGACCTGGGTTTCTATTATTTGTACATGCTTGTGCACCTGGTCCACTTTAGTATTCACGCCTGCGATTTCTTGCTTTAGCTTGGCTACCGTATCCGTGGAGCCTTCCATGAATTTAGCCAAAATCTCCTCAAGATTTGGCTTCTTCTTCTCCACCACTTCTCCATCTTGCACTGCAAACCCAGGTGGTGGTTGCTCAGCGGCTTCGGGGTTCGCGTAGGAAAATCCAGGATGGTTCCTCGCATGATTAAAAGTGTAGGGCTAGTTGTGCTGCTGATTATGCTGCTGATATCCACCTCGGTAGTTATCTTGATAACCGCCCCTTTGAATGAAATTTACCTCAGCATTGCCTTCCTCTGTTGGACCCTGCACTGCTTCAACTGCAGCAACTGTTTTCTCTTGCTTCAGATTAGCAAACTCTTCCCTAAGCTTTTTCAGCTCGGCTGCCAAATCGAATTGCTCGGAAACTTTTCCACTATTTTCTCGACAGCTTTCACAGGCCGAGTTCGGCTAGAGGACCACTGTTGAGTGTTGTTGGCCATCTTTTGGAAGAACTCCATGGCTTTCTTTCCAATTTTCGTCATTATTGTGTCTCCAAGTGTGGTGTCCACCAACTTGGCTTTCTTATCATGGAGCCCTTCATAGAACGCCTCAGCTTGTTCTCCTGGCGGAAAACCATGTCCGGGACAGGCTCTCAACAGCTCTTTGAATCTCTCCCACGTCTCACTGAAGCTCTCGTCAGGCCTTTGAGCGAACCTGATGATTTCTTTCCGTCTTTGCCTAATAACATTCGGAAGGAAAAAGTTCCCCAGAAACTCATTCCTCAATTCGGTCCACGTGCCTATGCTTCCTTTGTCCAGTGCGGTGAACCATGATTGTGCCTTATCCTTCAGAGAGAATGCGAACAGACGCATTCGGATGGCACTCTTGCTGACTCCTCCAATTTTGACAGTGTTGCAGAGCATAATGAACTTATCCAAATGCGCATAGGGGTCCTCAGTAGGTCTTCCTCCGAATTGATTTTGTTGCACCATCTGTACCAATCCGGTCTTCAGTTCAAAATAGTTGGCATTGATGCCAATCTTGAAATCTGTCTCCCTGAACCGAGGTTTATACCGGTTCTGCATGGCTTCCTCTTCTTCCTCATCGTCAGATTCCTCTGGAGGATCTTGGTTGTCATCCTCTTCAATGTCGGGATTGTCATCAAACAGTGTGTTATGGCGAAGATCCCTTCCATTCGGATTGTTCCTCTCGAGGTTTCTTTCCAGATTGTATTGTTGGATTTGCGCCCTCATAGCTTGGACTTCTTGGAGAAGCATAGCCTGCTCCTCTGCAGTTAGCACTGGTGGAGGCGGTGGTACGTTATCTTCCATCGTGTGATTACTTGAGCTTTCCTGAGCACGCTTATTCTTTCGGATCTTTCTGCAAGTGGCTTCAATGTCCGGATAGTAATAAAGCGGGTCTTTTCCTCTAGCTCTTGTACTCATGCACTACCTGTACAGCAAAGGAGGTAGTGAGGTAAAACTGAAAATAAAACGAAACGAACTGAAATAAACAACTGAAATTCTGAAAAAGGAAAACGGCGTTGATCGATGAGATGTGGTGTCGATCGATGAAAGGAAAACAACTTCGTCGATCGACAAGAATTAGCATCGATCGATGTGGAAGAAACTATTCCGTCGATCGACATGAATGACGAAAATACATAAATTCAGAGAAAAGTACAAAAATTACAGCCTAAATCAGTATTTCAATCACAGATTTAATAGTAAGATTATTTCTATTCACTCCCCGACAACGGCGCCAATTTGATCACTGTAATTTCTACAGATTAATTATAGAAATAGTGGCAAATAAATTTATAAACCCTAAAGTTATCGATCCAGGGGGATGAAGCAACGAAAAAACCTTAAGTACTAAATCATAAGATCTCAAAATAGTGGTCAGGAAAATCAATTAAAAAGTTTTGGTTGTTTTGAAAATCGCAATACTTGCTAATAAAAATTAAACAGGAAATTAAAAGGCTTTTGGATTCAAATAAGAGGAGCACAGATTCTAGGGATATCTACCTATCAAGTATGACATGGATGAATGAATTGATTAATTCCCAATTTTAATTCCTCTTCGTAGTGAAACATCAGAAAAATATTATGAACTTCTTTGTTTGACAATTCATAAAGTAGATTAATTAATTACCTATCTCCGCTCGGTCTTAAGATAAATTAACTAACTCCAAAGATCTACAGATTTATTTCTACAATCAATCTCCTTCAGTTACGACAAGAAATCAGATTATATTGTGAAAATCTCTTTCCATTGAAAACTATCACAATTACGTCTCAAGTAATCAACTAGATAATCCTAAGATGTGATCAGCAAATCAAGATTATAAATAAGCACAGATTTCACAAACTACGAAGGGAAAGGGAAAATAATTCAATTAATCAAACATGTATACATTGATAATTCGAAACCCTAGAATCTGATGAAGAGATTAGTTACACATATTCAGAGTAATATTCATCATAGAATGATAAAACCTGAATTGCATAAAAACTTGGGTCTGAATGTCTTCCCACAAAAATATGTCTTCAAACATAAACCTAAAAACTCTTGGAATCTCTAAAATCTGAAATCTGGAATGAGGAATGATTGGGAATTAATGGGGAATAATGGGGAATTCTGAAAAATCAAATTTACATAGGTATTTATAGTGGTGGATGTGTATCCTATCAAATCTAGGGCTAAAGATATGAAAAATCTCGAATTCAGCCAATTTCCCGCGCCAGCAGGTCCACGTCGATCGACGCGGCATCTCCGTCGATCGACGTGGCTTCCAAATCGCCGTCGATTGATGCTGATTGGCGTCTGTCGACGCAGCTTCTCGCCCCTTCTGCGCGGTCTCACGATTTTGGCCATAACTTCCTCTTCCGAACTCCGATTGACTCGATTCCAGTTGCGTTGGAGAGCTAACTCAAAGCATCATCCATTGTAATGTGCCAATAGCCCGAATTCCTCTTGTGTAGAACTCTTCACTGCCACTCTTACACATCACTGCTTTCGGAACGGTTTTCTCGTGAGTTTAGGCCTAAAAACCTGCACAGATACCGAAATACGCCTAATACCACCTAATATTGATTCATGCATAAATTATATATATAAACTCAATAAAACTACATAAAATAGTATAAATATAATATAGATAAGTGAGTGAAATAATGAACGTATCACCCATCAAAGTAGTGACTGCCTACCCACTTCGCACAATGTTCTCAAAGCTCAGCATATCCGGTAGGTTACTCAAATGGGCCATAGAACTTGGAGGATTCGGCGTCCAGTATGAATCAAGGATCGCAATCAAATCACAGGCAGTAGTGGAGTTGACAAATGACCTCCAAATCCAGGCAGAGCACGAGGTGGCCCACCTTGACCATTACTCCGTATCGGGAGAACCTTGGGCCCTATGCATAGACAGAGCCAACAACATCCATGCTAATGGAGCAGAGTTGCACCTGATCAATCCCTGGGGCAAAACCTTTCAAAGAGCCATACGATTAAACTTCGACGCAACTAATAACAAGGCCGAGTACGAAGCTTTGCTTAGAGGTACCCTTTTCGCCAAGGAACTAGGGGCTAGGAAGTTGGAGGTCTCTAGCCATTCGCAACTAGTGGTTAACCAAACCATCAGAGAGTATCAGGTCAAAGAACCCCAATTACTATGCTACCACGAAGAAATGAGCCAACTGAAAGAGTCCTTCCAACAATACCACCTCAAATACGTAGCACGGGAGGAAAACTGCATAGCTGACGCCTTAGCCGGCCTGGCCACTACAATCACAACCCCGATCATGTGGGTCGAACATTCGATCGCCACTAACAAAGTAAAGACCGCACCAGTGAGCGCGGACTACGAACCCTCGTCGAAAACCCCCATAATATCATTCCTGTTGAATGGAATCCAACTGGCTGATAGAAACGAAGCAATATGACTCAGGAGACAAGCTGCCCAGTACACGATAATGAAAAACACCCTGTATTGAAGGTCCCTAGAGGGACCCCTACTTAGGAGTATCGACGTACCCGAAGTTACTCAAGTACTATATGAAATACATGTGGGAGATTGCGGTAACCACTCCAGGGGTCGATCCCTGGCCCATAAAATCATATCAGCAGGATTCTATTGGCCAACCCTACTACGCGACACAAAGGAATTCACCAAGTAGTGCAATCGGTGTCAGAGGTTCGAAGCCACATCCCGCATAAGTGTCGAGCCCTTGCACACAACGGTCACTCCTAGGCCCTTCATTGATGGAACCCTATATCCGGGAGGAATCCTAGCAGCTTGTTCTAGCGCTTCTACCAACTGACCCACAGATACCAAATAAACGACGTCCCTGACCTGGTCCCTTTTGTCTATCACCACCTTCCAGGTTCTGGACCTTGCAGACTGAACCGATGGTTTCACGCCGGATGATGAAGACACATCAACAATTGGATGTTTTGAAAGGGATTCCTTATCATCACATTGTTCGATTTCAGGAAGACTCCTATACAGAGAAAGAGAGCCCACCTTCTCCTCCAAGGAGCAATCGGAAGATGGAGACAAAAAAAGCACAGGGGGGAACTGCTACCCCTATTTTGAGAATCATATTAGGATAACCCTACTACCACCACAAACCAAGAAACCAAATGCGGGGGAAAGATCGTAATCAACGGAGAAATTTGCCAGGGAGAAAAAGTGAAAGCTTGATCAAATTATGTAGAGTAAGTGTGATTTGATGTTCTTTTGCAGGCGATAGTTCGCCTCCCCAAATATCTAGCAAAACCGCCCCTTAACTCCCACGCATTTACGATTATGCCACCACTAAGCGACAATTGGTTGCAACTCCCACGCACGATTTTTGAAGACATGACCCGAATAGCAGGATCTGGCCTGTGCGACCCGGTAAGATGCGACCTTCGAATCTAATTCCAACCCAGGGTCCGCTCCTCTCAAAGGACCTTGAGATCCATAAGGTAATTCATTTACACCCCAGAAATCTCATGTGTGAGTTCCCAATGGAGACGCAAAAAGCGTTGTAAATGAGAGTCTAACTCCCATAAAGCGGGGTAACCGACGGGATGTCCCACCCTCCTACCTTGTGGTTCCGGACCACGATTCGAGCCTGCAAGTTAGCTCCACAGAGATGCTTGCACTTCCGCGTAAGAACCCACAAGGCTAGACCTTAAATTCATTGAGTTCACCCCGGGGGAACTAACCATCCAATGGAGATAGGGATCTCACGAGGTCCCCTCCAGAGCTCCCGATGCCTCATCACGAGGAGCTCAAAACATCCGCACTTTGAGCACTTCCGTATGGCGGGTAAGACCTAACTATTCGACCTTGGAGTCTCCCTAGCACACTCAACCCCAAGCTCGAAGGGGCTATTATTAGGCCCAAAAGTGATTAGGATGTAAGAACCAGGCCCAGGCCTGATAAAGATAGCGATGGCCCAAAAAGGAGTCCACTTAACGAGCTCCTCACAGCTTATTAGACCCAACTCTCAGGACGACCCCAACTTGCCACCAACAAGGTCTAGCTCCCAGGTAGTAACACGACCTCCTTAACCTAAGAATTGCCACCCCAAGGACTCAATGTGAAGCTCCGATGCCCGTGCACGACCCCCCAAGGAGATAATAGACCTGAATCTGGAGGCGCGTGAAATTCGGAAGGAAGTTGAAGGACCGCACGTGAACAACCCACAAATGTCGGTACCACCCCCGGACACCTCGCACCACGAACAAATAGAACCTGCCACACAACGGAAAACCTAGCTCATATTAAATGCAATGTGTGAGGTAAGACATATTTGAATTTTGAATAGCCCGCCTCTCGTACAGAAACTTTCCAGTTTCTAATTCGAGAGCTCAGACTCAATTTAATTCCGCAACCTTCCTTCAATGAAATCAAAAACTAAAAACTTAGGAACTTAGTTTCTAGACTTCAATTTTTTAGTTTCAGCGCAAATACCACTTATTGATAAAAAAATGGTTAAGTACAAAACCATAAACTTAAAATTGACTGCGAATATCATCATATTGAAAACTGAGAGCTAGGACTCAGTTTTAATCCACATCGGCTCCTCTTCAAATGAAATCTTATCAAACTCAAGTTTACTTGGTTTGATACACAATTCCTGGAATCTGGTTTCTGGTCGAGATTTTGTGAAGATATCTTCCAATTAATCTTTAGTTCTGATTTACTCCATAGCTATATCCTTTTTCTCCACATGATCTCTGATAAAATGGTGTCGGATAACGATGTGCTTTGTTCTTGGGTGATGAACTGGGTTCATGGTGATACATATAGCATGCATCCAGTTTCAACTTCATAATCCAATAATTGTTGCTTGATCCAAACCACTTGAGCACAAAAACTTGCAACTACTACATATTAAATTTCAGTGCGAGATGTAGCTACAGATTGTTGCTTCTTGCTAAATCAATCGATTAGTTTGTGGCCTAGGAACTGACAAGTTCTACTTGTGATCTTTCAATCAATTCTACAACCTGCAAAATCTGAATCTTTATAAGCATTGTGAGTCAGTGAGTCAATTTCGGGATACCATATACCTAAGGACAAAGTTCCTTTAAAGTATTTCACAATGCTCTTTGTAGCTTCCATGTGCGATTTGTTAGGATTAGCTTAGAATCTCGCACAAACATCAATAGCATAAGAAATATTTGGCCTGCTTGCAATTAGATATAATAGAGATCTAATAATTCCTCTATAGCTTGTTGCGTTTACAGGTTCTCCTTCTTCATCAAGATTGATCAGAGCAATCGGGCTCATTGTAATCCTCAAGGCTTTAGTTTTCTCTGGACAAAACTTGTTTATCAGATCCTTGGTATATTTGCTTTGATTGATGAAGATTCCTCCTTTAGAATGAATAACTTGAAGATCGAGGAAATAAGTTATCTTGCCCATCACGTTTATCTGGAAATTGTTTTGCATCAACTGGGCAAACTTCTTGCATAACTCCAAGTTTTTGCAGCCAAAGATAATATCATTGACATAGAGTTGAAGTAATAGAATGTCAGTTCCATCCTTGATTCTGAAGAGAGTTGTGTTGATTTTTCCTTTTTGAAATGCATTCTTGAGAAAAAAATTGGTGCTTCCTTTAACCCATACAGAGCCTTTCTCAGTTTGTAAACTTGGTTTCCTTCTTCAAAGTGTGGGGGCTCTTCAACATAGACTTTTTCTTTCAGTTCCCCGTTCAGAAATGCGCTCATCACATCCATCTGAAAAATTGTGAAGTTATGAGGTGCGGAATAAGCTAGAAACAATTTGATGGCTTCAAGTCCGGCAGTTGGACCAAAAGTTACATCTTAATTAATGCCTTCACATTATACATTACCTTTTGCAACCAATCTTGCTTTGTTCCTCACGATTGTGCCAGTTTCATCTCGCTTGTTCTTGAACACCCATTTGGTTCCAATAATTGCTTGGTGTATTGGTTTGTCCACCGAGTATCATACGTTGGTTCGAGTGAATTCAACCAATTCTTCTGGCATAACATTTGTCCAGTCTGTTGACATCAAGACATCTATGATCTGTTTTAGTTCTGATTATTAAAAAATAAAGCACGATAGTAATCCACTTCCTTCACAAATGCGAACTGGATTTGCAATGTTGTCCAACACAACATTTTTAGGATGATATCTCAACCACCTTGGCTTCTTGAGCTGATTAACTTCAATGGGTTGAGAAGAAGATCCTGGAAAGTAAGTTCCTGAAACTGGAACATAGGTTAGAGAAGAATCCCAGCTCACTTCTTCATCTCTTGAAGCTTGATCTTCCAGAACTGAAAATGGATCCTACATAGAAACTGAATTGTTGGTTTCCTTTTATCATTCATCTTCAGTTTTAAGTTCCTTGTCTTCTAGAATGACTCCTTTAGGTTGGGCATCTTCATTTTCAGCAACTCCAATTTGTGCATTTCCAGCTAAAGCTCTATTTCGAATTCCTCATTGGTTTGTGTCTGTATTTAGGGTTATGGACTACAAGGCCTCAGCAAGTACTATAGCATCATGGGCCCTTTCGGCATGTTGTAATCCAACAGAGTCAACTTAAGAACTAGACATTTCGTTCATAGATTAGTCTGAGAAACTGAGTATCATCGTTTTCATTACTCAGTTTCTCTTTGACATCCTTGATCCCATGAGTGTCTAACTCCATTTTTTCAAAGTCCTACACACTAGAACAAACTCATCAAATTCAACATTGCATGTTATCTCCACAAGTCACAAGTCTTATTGAGTACCTTATATCCCTTGTGAGAAGTATGTTCATAACCAAGGAACACCCCTTCATCAACTTTGAGACTGAAGGTATTCAGTTTTGACTTTCCGTTACATAACAAGGCGAACCAAAAGCACGTAGATGAGTTATAGAAGGCTTACGACCATGATAGACCTCATAGGGAGTTTTGTGATGACGACTGTTGATGGCACTTCTATTCTAAGTATAGCATGCAGTTCTTTGAGCTTTTCCACAGTATCCTTCGCTTAAACTGGCTTCTACGAGCATGGTCCTTACTGCTTCTTTAAGTGTTTGATTCCTTCTCTCAACGAGGCCATTTTGTTGAGGAGTTCTTGGAGCTAACATTTCTTGAGCAATTCCGATGTCTGCGCAGAAACCCATCAATGGTCCATTGCAAAACTTAGTTCCATTGTCGGACGTTATCCTCTTCACAATCACTCGTGTGTCATTTTGAACCCTCATTATCAGTTCTGAAAGCTGGAGTTTGACCTCGTCCTTGGTTTTCAGAACCTCACCCATGTATACCTCGAGTAGTCATCAACATCTACAAGAGTGAATCTATCTCCTCCAATCGTGGGTGGCTTGAATTTTCCAAATAAATCCATACGTAGCAACTCCCGAATTTTTTATGTGCTAGCTTTTACTGGTTGGTTCTTGAAAGAACTTTTAGTTTTCTTTCCCATCTGACATGCTCTGCTAATTCTGTCCTTCTTAAATCTATTTTGTGGAAAACTTCAACTAGCTTATGCTTTGCAAGATGTCTGGTCGAATTGACATTGAGGTGACTCAATTGTTTGTGTCAAAGCCAATTTGTGTCTTTCAAAGAGCTTGTTGCGACAAGGCAAGTGTCAGCTTGGCCACTCTCCCAATCTACGACATAGAGACCTCCATTTTTTATTCCTTTAAGTATGGTCTCCTTCAAATCTTTATCTTTGATATGGCAGTTGATGGACACTAAAATGATTGCTCAATTTCAATGCAAACCAAGTAATAATATCAACCCAGGTCCCTAACTCATTTTGCCCTAAGGATTACTATCTAATCGTTTGGAATTTTATAGCTAGGAAAATCCAAAGTCGTTGAGTTGTATTCTAACAATCTAGGCTTGTATGTAAACTAAAGTAGAACAATTTGAAAGCAATAACCACACATCATTCGACAATTTGTACTTGAAAATAATATTTCCATTTCTTCAAAAGCTTGGTAGAACAAGATTCACAAATACTCAAGAGACATAGAATGGAAGTTGATAAGAATGCGGATGTGCTCCAATTAAGTTGAACTTAGATGCAAACACGATTTAATCCCTAAATGGATGGACTATTAGACTATTCTAGCCAACCCCCTATCAAGACAAATTGACTTTAGATGATGTTAGAAACCTCAAACTGCTACATTATTGGCTTCTACCTCACTCCCTATGGCACGTAAATCTTCATCCTATGCCCTTCCTCCGCACAGCGATTGGATCGAGGAACACAAGAAAACATGCTAATCACGATGCTCCTATACGCGTATTGGCTGCAATATTCACGTCAATTATCACCTAAGTTGGCTCCTTACCCACACCTAAGTGAATAGGAATAAGATCTAGCATGATTCAATTTCCTAGAGGGAGGTAAGAATGCACAATTCAACCTAATCATCACACATCTTTATTCAAATCAACATCCAAAAGAAGTTTAGAACACCATACCTATCAATTAGATCATTACAATGTTGAATTGAAAACAAACCATTACAATTGATAGATCCAAAGAGATTTCTTCCTCAAATTGAGTATCTTAATCATGATATACCCTTGGATTCTTCAAATCTTCACCAAGTGAGGTTGGATTAGCTCTTTGACACCTTGGATTAGGTTTTGAAGGTAATGGAAGATGGAAGTGTAGAGAGAATTTATCTAATTTTCATGTAAAAGTGACAAAAGTTCTCATAAAATCTGAAATTCCTCCTTTTATAATGAGCTGGCAAAGCCTCGGTTCGCCCGGGCCAAGATTGGATCACCTGAGATGGCTTGAAACAAAGAAACCGCTAAGTAGCCCGCTAAGGCTCGGCCGAGTAGGATTTGGCTCGACCAAGATCTGCCTCTGAAATGGCAGCTCAACTGAGCTCTGCACAGGATCGCTTGGGAAACGTCTCTGAACTGCAGGATCGATCGAGCCTCTGCAGGATCGGTTGATCGTGGCCTCTGTTTCGCCCAAATTGGTCGATCCATTTATGGATCGACCGAGAATCCTCTATAAAATCCTCCTGCTGCTTTTCTTGCTCCTCTTGGTCGATCTTCACACCCCTTGACTCTCGAATCGGGCAATTTTCCTCCAAAACAAAGCCAAAAATACTGAATTATGCCCAAAACCTAACCTACACCATCCGAAACACACAAAACACGAAAACACAACAAAAAGAAGCAAAAAGCATATGACATGGAAGTAAAATGAATGCAAACATGCATGCACAAACATCGAAATAAAGGTCATTTTATGCACTATCAGCAGTCACTTTCAGCAAATGTCACCTCATAGCCATTTTGGATTAGCTAATACTTAGCAGATTGTAGTTGAGATTAGTGATTAAGGACATGTTCTTGATGGTGATTTCAGTGTACTCCAGGCATCCTTTTCCATTAACATGACCATTCAAATCATCAACAAACACCACTGGTGGTCCTCTCACCATTTCAAGTTTGGTGAGCAAGTCTTTTTCATCTATCATGTGTGCGGAACATCCACTAATCAATATCCAAACTCTTATTTTCTTAAGCTAGAACTGTGTTCGATGTCCCTGTACCTGCATCACAAAGGAAGTTAGACTCTAGGTACTGGATTTTCTGTTGGTCCTACATTGTTAGTCTTTTGGATCCACCCTTTTGGAATCCAAACTTGTTGCACCTTGATTACTAGTGATTTCTTCTCAACCTTACTCTTCCTTCTATAATAATATATGGTGTTTGGATGTACTGCAAAAGGAATAATGGGTGTAGGGAAACTTGTTAGGAATATTGTTAGATATATTAAAACTCCTTTGTTGTCAATGTTTGTTCTTATGTTTTGGTGCATCAAAGTTCAAGCCAATCTAGTTTCTAGCAGCTTATTATCGATTCGAAATGTAAAAGTCCTGTATAGGTCATTTATACTCGATTTGTAATAGAACTAGAAAAAAAAGAATCAAGAATGCTGAAGGAATAAGCAGACTTGATGATTGTTGAAGATTGCTGATGAAGCTAATAAAGACTAGCAAACACGGAGGAATGCTAACAAGAGAATGTTGAAGAAGCAATGTCAGCATACTGCGAAGATCTTAACAAGTCTGCTAAGACATCAGCTGAACGCCTACTGCTAGCAAACACTCAATAGCAATAAAGGAGGACACAAGTCGCAAATCAGAAGGATCCAAATCACAAGGAAACCTGACGAATCAAAGAATAGAATGATCATCAGACACAACAGAGGTTTCAAATTCAAAGCAAAAGATCCGTCTTGACAAAGACGGCTACAAATAGGAGCTGCACCAATAAGAGACATGGGAGACTTGAAGAGTCTATCTACGCTGTAGAAAAAGAAGAAAGGAGATAGGCGAGCAATGCCTTTGAGTCTGATATGTGTGTAAAATGACCTATTTTTCGATGTGTGAGCGTGCATGTTTGTGGCCATTTTACCCTCATATCATATGCTTTCGTTGTTCTTTTGTCTTGTTTTCTTGTTTTCGTGTTTGAAATGATGTAGGATATGTTTTGAGCATATTATAGCGTATTTTGGGAAGTTTTGGAGGAAAATCGTCCGACTTTGGAGTCCAAGGAGGTTAGTCTCGCCCGAGCGGAGCGAAAAGGAGGGTTTCAAAAGCTTAGAGGATTCGCCCGGTCAAGCGAAGCAGGCTCGGCCGAGCTGAGCCGGGCAGAGGCCTCGCTCGGCCGAGCAGTGCAGGCTCGATCGAGCCTGGCTGACAGAGAGCAGGCTCGATCGAGCGGTTCTGGCTCGGCCGAGCCAATACACGCTTCCCAGATTGTTGTGGTTCCCAGGATGGCTCGGGCGAGCCTTGGTTGGCTCAGGCGATCCGAGGCCCTGCTAGCTCATCTATAAAAGGGGAAAAATCAATTAAATGAAAGACTTTTTGCACAATTGAAGAATAACCGTCACTAACATCCATCTAGATTCATCTCTACACTTCTTTCCCCACTTGAATCAAGGAGAACCAAGGATCATTACATCGACTTGGTGACATTTGAAGAGGGAGATTAGGTGGATTGGATTCAACGAAGGCAATCATAGAAGAACAATTTTGACCTTGAAGCTTTGTAATGTCAATTCTTATCTTTCAACTTGTATTGCTTCTAATTCAAGGTATGAGGAGCTAAATTCCTAAGTGAGTGTTGTAATATGGATATTGAGATGGATTGAACCTTCTATGCTTGTTTACTTTTCTATGAAGTCTTGATTTGCACTTGAGCTTGTTCATACCTATTAGATGTAGGTAATAGCCAATCTATAGGTAGTTGATGTGACCGTTGCAGCCAATACGCGGACGGAAACATCGTGATAAGTGCATAACATATCAGGGATTATAGGGCAATAATCGACGGTCCGTTGGGAGTGAGTTAGGGATCGATAACGTATCTGTTTGAGATTTCTAATTTCATCTACGGACAATTCACCGGTACAATGGGGATTGACTAGGATAGTGTCGATTGCTTAACTTCATAGAGATTAAAATTGTTTACAACATAGCTCGGTTTAATTTGGCTCAATTGAAGTTTACAAACACTCATTTAATTCTAAGATTGTTGGACTTGTTACTCTAATCTACCCAAACATTTGAAAGAAGTAATTGATTGGTGAATTTAGCAAATTGTTGAATGTTTGATTGTATGCAATTTGTAGTTTAGTTTACAATTCATAGCTAGATAGATAAGGAAAACCACCGACTATTGTATTGCCTAGCTATTGATGCATCTTCTTACGAGTAAATAGTTTCCACGAGAGCGAATAGAAAAGATCTCGGATTGATAATTTGACGTGAGAATTGTGTGTCACTTTACACGACGGTCACGTTTTTGGCGCCATTGTCGGGGAATCTTTTAGTAGGTTTTG
>JAPKLW010007391.1:0-15181 GCA_026898455.1 Plectranthus barbatus | reverse complement strand
GTGGTGTTGCTTCATGCCACCTAATTAAATTAATAATGATTAGTTCCGATTATTTTAAATTAGTAAAAAACCATAAAATAAAGGTTATAAAATATTAAAACAATAGTGAATGAAATTAAAAACCATAAATAAAAAAACTATAAAAGAAACGAAAAATAAGAAAAATTAACTCACTCCAATCTGTCGCCACTCTCAAAGCGGGTGCATGTAACGTACCCACCTGCTTTATTTATAGACTTCATTTAACTGTGAAGTTGGGACCTGCCAAGTGCCAACCTCTTCAGTTCTTCTTGGTTCTCAAAATGTAAGCTCAACCTCAACCTCAAATGATAGGTCATCTCCTTGACAATCCATTTGCTCCTCCACCATCTCCTTCGCAGACTCAACCACTGCGAAGCTGCACCCCTCCAACCTTATTTTCTTATTTTCTGCAGTGTAGCTATTTCTCCAATCTCTCTAGGTATCCCCTCCAACTCACCTATATAACAAAGACAAAGTATCTGGAGGCATGGCAGTCCTTGTACCGTCCACTGTTTCCAATGTTGAATACAGGACAAATCCAAGTATTTGAGCTTGGGGAATCGGCCTTCCTCTATTTCCCACTTCCCACTTCCCAACCATCCATGGGACAACCGGAGCTTCTCAAGATGGGGCAGTAAACCTATCTTTTCCAGCATCTCTTCTTTCCACACAAATGCAGAACTCATCCAAAGAGCCAGACTCTTGAGGGAGTGTGGAAAGCTAAACTTCTGCAGATTATAAGCATCTCCTCCATGGAATGTAGAAAATAAAGAACCCATTTGGAGGGATTCTAGTTTAGATAGATACTGTATATTGCTAACACAATACCTATCATCATTGAAGCTACTACTACGCTCAGGCGGCGGTTCATAATATATTGTTTTCAATTTCTTGAGATTTGGAATTCTCTTCAGCACCTCTTTACTGCATTTGAAATTATTTACTCCCTTGAGGACTTGAAGATTCTCCATGATGACAACATCCTCATCCATGTCCCTCCGAGGATCTGGGAGATTCACCGGGACCCAGTCATTAGTGAACTCTATATGCCTAAACTGACGCATTTTCCAAATCCCGATAGGCACAGTAGTAGACTCGGAGAATAATGGAAAAGAAACAATAATTGTATGCAGATTCCATAAGAGATGGAGTGAAGAGAAGAATGTGGACCTGCTAAAGCTATCAATTTCAACAGCAAGATGCCGCAAGTTAACATGTTGAACCACAGAGTGATTCAGGTATCTATGATTTTCAAAGTAACATTTGTATGCATGAAATGTTCTCACCAATCCAGAATTTCGGTACTGTGGGACTTCCCCATTTCCACAAATAATAAAACGAGAAAGTGGCATAGATTGCAAGCCCTCAAGTACTTTCTTCTTTGAAGTGTTGCTCGGTATAACAATCCGCCGGCATTGTCTGTTTATGCTTGTTGATTGCCCTATCACATGGAAAAACCCATATTTCTGACCTTCCTTCAAGCATAAGTCCCTAAACAGATCATGGATTTTGCATCTCTTTATCCTTCCAGTAGAACCAGATTTATGAATCATGATGAGATTTCTATCTACCAAGTCCTTCAAGAATCCCCTTGCAATTGTTTCCAAGTTTCTGTCATTGACTGGTTTAATAAATCCTTCAGAAACCCAGAGCTTGATGATTGTGGAGACTCTGATTTCATCGTCTTCTTCAAACACCCCCATGTATAAAAAACATGGCTTTAAATTGAGTGGCAAATGATTATAGCTCAATTTCAACAATCTCAAGCAATGCTCGTCATCCTCCAAATTCACAGTCGAAGTTATATTGTTGCTCATTGATTTCCAACTTCCATATGTGAGTTCCCTTTTTCTCAAAATGCCTCCCACCACAACAATTGACAATGGAAGGCCTCTGCAATTCTCCACAATCTTCTTTCCAATTTTCATCAACCCAGGAGGGCAGCTTTTCTCTCCAAACACGGTTTTTGAGAAAAGTTCCCAGCTCTGATCTTCATCTAGAAACTCCATTTGAAGGCCTATAATTCTTGTTCAATTCTGACCCCAACTCTGATAGCCTCGTCGTCACTAATATCCGACTGCCATTCTCTTTATCAGGAAAATAACTCTGTATCTCGTTCCATGCGTCAATGCTCCACATATCATCCATCACAATTAAAAATCTTTTACCAAATAAAAACTGGTACAACTCTAATCCTACTTTATCTTCACTTCTCTCACTCGCCTCATTTCTTTTTTGTTCAGTGACTTGAACAAGAACTTCACTAAGAAGATCTCTCGTGTTGTATTTTTGAGAAACAGTTAACCAAGCACAAAGATGAAAATGCTCCCGAATAAGTTTGCGTTCATAAATAGTTCGAGCCAGAGTAGTCTTACCTAAGCCACCCATCCCCACGATTGGGATGATTTGGCGGCCCCCCCCGGTGTTGGATGAGCTTGTCCAAGAGGCCAAGTAAGACAGCTGCATGAGAGCACACCATGGAGCTGGAAGACAGAGAAGATCTTACAGGAGCAGCGGATGCAGAGACATCCTCATGAGCACGGACTGCCACAACCATATTCCTTGCAACCATCTCGGCCGCCATTTGCTTGATCAAAACCATTTCTTTTATCACTCTCTGAAGATCTTGATAGAACTTGAGGTTTCTTTTTTGTTCATTCCTGGAAGATCGGTAGCGATTGACAAAGCGGCTCTTTTTGGCAACAACTGAACTGTTTTGTGTTTGATGAGCTGTAGGGAGGCGATTAATGGTGTCCACTAAATGGGATTCGATAACATCTTCAGCTTTATGAGCCGCATCAACAATACGCATCACCATCGGATCATCTTCGGATTGAAAGGCTGCCAGATATTCGAGCAAGGAGGTAAGGATTTGAGTGAGAGAATGAAGGTGTTGGGAGTGGATAGAAATGGGAGGGGAAGGATGTTGTTGGATATCATGTAACATGTTCATCAGAGAAACCAAGGCTGCATAGGCCGCCGCCATTATAAAATTGTGCGAGAATTTGGGAGATACAATGAGGTTGGAATGTGTAGCTATGCGGATATATAAATAATTTTTTAGTTTGGGAAAATTCACTTTCTAGTCTGCTTCTACAACTCAACAAGCCCTCTTTCTTTTTTAATAAAGTGATTATTTTTCATAAGGGGATTTGATCCGGACAAAGTCAGAGATTTGGGTCCGACCATGGAGATTAATTTCTTCTTTAACTTGTCCCTTTTGTATTATAATATAAACAAATTCGATGGTTCATGATTATTTGAATTAAATAAGACATTTAACATTTAAACTTGCTTATTATTTTAATGGTAGGTTTTGCTTTCTATACATGCTCATAAAAATGAAAAGTTGATCCATTAGGTGCTTCTATGGACAAAATCAAACACTAGTGGTGACTTTATAATTAGGGGTGTAAGCAACCAGAATGCACATGAATCAAATTGTTTGTAAATTATTCGGATTTCAATTTAATAAAAAATCATTCAAACTTGTTTCAAAAAACTCTTTTATTAAATGAATCAAAATTTAGCTTTATAGTATTCGATTAATGAGCAAAGTCGGTAGCTAAAATTAGTAATAAATATAACATAATTAATTATATAAAAGTATTATTTCATAATTTAAGAGTAATAAAAATAATAAATCTTTAAAATAATTTGAAGAAAAATTGAACGTGAGCATGAATTTGATATTAATTTATAATAAATAATTTTTTTTTTCAAAATAATAATGAACATTTAAATATATGCACATTTGTCCCTGTAAAAGCGTAACCAAGATGGTAATGATTGTATATATGAAAAGATGAGTGGGCAAATTCATTCTTCCGTGATTGCCGCTTTTAATTATTAGTGCTCTTGATTTTTAAGGAAGGAAGAAAAGAGTGTGGGGTAAGGGGAGGGAAATTTCTTTGTTTTTGGTTTTCTTTTCTATCGCTGCATTACAGAAATGCCAATCAAGTTCAATTTGAAACCAATCTAATTGATTGATAATTATTTCAAAACATATCTTCAATTTTCAAAAATGTACTCATTGACATTAATTTCACTCATCCAAACACATTTATTAAAAAAAAAAAAAAAAGGAAAGAATTATATCAGTGAACCAAAACACTCAAAAGGCTATTTCATCATCCAGCATCGCGATTTTAAGAAATATGTTTTTAGTTGTATTTTGGGAGCAGAAGTAGGTACGGACAATAGTTTAAGCAAAATAAGTGATTTTCAAAGTGTCCATGTTAGATTTATATTTGAAATTTACTAAATAACTGGAATTTGAGTTATAATGAGAAACTAGTTTTCCTCCGCGCGATGCGCGGTGCGTATATATTTCTTTTAATAATTTATCAATAATAAGTATATAAAACATTTTTCTGAATGAATGGGTGCGTTAAAGTGACAAGTACCCCCTTAGATGAGAGATGAGAATGAATCTGGGCCATTAAAAACATGATATGAACGGTTAAGATCATTTTGGGGTGCGATTTTTGAAACTGCATTCGGTAGAATAAAAAAGTTGCAAATTAAGGGTAAAATTGTCCAATATTTAAATGGCAACCTACCGCATTAATTCCGTATCCCTTGAATTTCGCGCACGATCTTAAGCAGGGATATACATTCCGAATTAATTGCGGTAACAAAACACAATTTCAGTCCAGAAAAAAATCAGTAAACCGCTCTAAACTTTTCAACCCTATTTCTCCAGAAATCGTCGTTAATACTCCGACATTCATGCGCACCCTATTTCTCCAGAAATCGTCGTTAATACTCCGACATTCATGCGCGATTTGAAGAAAATCTGCAAACGTTGAAGTTTTCGGCATCAAGGTATGATTTGAGCACTGTAATTAACGCATTTGAGCAGTTTTTCCATCTTCCATTCGTCGGTTATACTGAACGCTTGAACCAGTAACCTGCAGCCTAATATTGAATTATGGGGAAAAAATTCATATAATCGAGCACGATGTGTGGCTGACATTTGGATTTCCAAAAGGGATAACAGAAGTACATAGGAAAAAATTAAATGCAGGCAGCAAGGCCTTAGATGAGTGGGTCAAAAACATGGGTAAGGATAAGTGGAGCATAAAAAATGGTGATGTAATCAGCGCAATGTTGTCAGATAAGGAGGGGGGATTTGGTTTAAGACAAACTTTATGGTAGTGATTGAGAGTGTATTCATCGAGACACCAGCAGATGGATATATTAAGCCCAAAATACTGGAAAATTTGGTTGATGTTGAGTGCATCAAGAATAGAATGTGGTGTAAATATCTCCTAAAAAGCATGATTAGAGCACATGAGCTTTGGGAGTCAAAGCCACATACAGAGTTCACAGGGCCTGTGTTGTTCATGACTGTAAGTGTTAAATTAAATTTTCTAATTCAATTAATTAATATTGATGCATTATTACAATTACAATAGTTGCATTAATATTTATAGTGAATGCATTGACAATCAAAATCATAATTTACTAATCACATTGCAATTACTTTTCATCTCAGATGTTGTATGTAGACAGGGTTTGTCACTACACGAGGGAAGTTAAACGACAATTTCCTACAGTACATGGATGGACAGCACCTATCCTTAGAGCAAGGCAGAAATTTGAAATAGAGAAAGGAGGTTTTGGCCGTGGATGCATTGAAGATAGCATACAGGTCAACGAAGATTGTATGACTAAATTTGAGACTCTAGACGATGAAAATATAGAGGAAAGAACCGGGGAAGGTGATGATGAGAAAGAAGAAAGCAAGAAATGGTTAAACAGTGATGCATACATCAATGAAGTCATTACTTCATTAAACACTGCAGCAACATCTCTTGCTACGGTGATGCAAAAGCTGAAAAATGCTCAAGCCGATGTTGTTCAAAATTCAAGGTTTCAAGCAGCCGTGGGAATTTCCAGATTCCTAATACCTGATGCCTCAACATCAGAAAATATAGACCCACCTGCTACAATAGCTACTCAAATTCTAATTGATGACAACCCAGAATTTAATGAGTGTTTGAACAACATGATGGATGCATGGGAGATAATGCAAGAGTTATCTGAGTATGACTTCGATTTCTCACAGAAGGTAATTTTAATAATATTTCTAAAAGTTCGAATTAAAAAATAGATGATACGTTCAATTGTTTGTATCAGTTTGGTGATGAGAATATAGAAGAAGATGCAACAAACAAAGAGGAAACAGAGAAGGAAACAGTGGTTGAACCAATGAATGTAGATGTTGGCCTGCAAGAAGATTCAAACTAGGTACAATTACTAACAGTATTAAAATTAATAATATTTTATATTTTTTGTAAAAAATCATTAACTGTATTTGCACTATTTGCTGCAGTTTGAGGATGCAAAAATGAGAGAACATTTAGAAAAGGAAGATTGTCCTTCTTTTAGTTTAGGATTAACACAAGAAGTAAATTAGTAAAAAAATAAATTAATAAATGCATGTTATTTCTTAGAAAGAAGAATAATGATAAAAACTCATTGTAATTGTAGCTGCAGACACAAGACAAGGAGATAGCGATTGAAGGCACAGAAGGCATTGTTGCTAATGTCCTGAAGGTTTATCTAATAAATATTTTACTTGTTTGAAGTAATCTAATTAAAGTCATAATGTAACATTTCTGTTAAAATACAGTACCAGGGTACTGATAAAGAAGAAGGTGCTTGTATGAGAAAGGATGATGCAGTTGCAGTGGTTTCGAAACCGGTTGAGGTAAATGATTTTTTTTTAAAAAATGCATTGACTTCTGTTAAATAATTGCAGTCTATAGTTTTAAAATTGAATTGACTTAAATTTTTATATTATTTATTACAATAAATTAGGAAAATACAGACGATGATGATTTCGAGGATGTTCCAGATGTTGGGAAAAAAACTGCAGTAACTACCACAGTAAACAATTCAGATATATATATACATGTTTTAAATCTTAACATTATACGTATTTATATTAAAATTGACTAATATATTTTACTAAATATTATAGATGGCAACAAAAGGTACAGACAAAGGAGGATCAAGCAAGGTAAAAATAATGTATGCTCTTTGATATTTTTTTTAATACAAGTTATTGAATAACATCAACTTTATTTCTTATGCAACAATTAAGAAACGAGGCAGAAAATAGAAAACAAGGAAGCGAACACAAAGAAAGGTTGCAAGTGCTTTGGCTTCGCCGTTCATGATACGGATAATCGATGCAACAACTCCTTTATCACATGATGAGAAAGCGATCTACTACTGGGTAGTAAAAGATAAAGAGATGAATGGGTAAGTTTATAATATACCGAATTGTGTAAATTATTTTCAACTAATACAATTTAATTGGCTGCAGTGGAGTAACAGTTTACAACGATGACAAGACCTTTACAATATTTGGTGAGTTTCAGTCGTTTGCACCATCTGAGTGCGTCAAATCCGGAATTGTGGACGCATGGTGCTCCTATCTGAATTTCAGAGAAATGTACCGGTCATCTGAATCACCAAAAAGATTTTTCTTCACCACGATCCCATGCGTAAGAACATTGCAAAACTGTTAATTTTAATTTGAACTTTTATTGAAAACATGTCTTTAAAAATGTAATTTAATAACAATTTGAACAGAGCTTTACATTCATCAACAAACCAGAAGGATGAACTGACGAAAGAGCAGTAGAGACTTTCATTGAAAGATGTCTTACACAGATCAAAATGAGAGATGACATTAACTTTGGAAAAATTGACATGGTATGATTTTAACTGTTTTGTATTGTCTGATATTAAATATTTTTATACTTAAATGCGTATCTGCATTAACATGTAACTCAATGTTGCATTACTCATCAAATCATATGCATCTCAACTGGGCTAGTAGATAAATTTTATTTATTTAGATTTGGGCTACTTGTTAGTTGGGTTGTTTGAGAAAATTAAATAGCTGGAGGGTTTAATTGGATTTGAGTAAAAAAAATATGTATTTAGTGGCTGGGCTGATTACTTATTTTAATATAATGGTCTGCTGAAAGGAATTAAAGAATTGAATATAATATCTAGGATCAATTGTATTTTTTACCGTGAATAATTATCATACATCAATTATTAATCTTAGCATATTCCTTTTTAATTAAATTATTGTAACACAAATGTTTAGATAGATATATCAGAAGTTTTCCAAAACTTAAGAGCATCATTGTTCAATAAAAAATCACCCACAACAAATATGTACTTATAATAATTGCTGAGGTCATTTTGTATAATTCGGGACCCATGAATTCGTTTGAAGAAACTGTGAATTACAGAGAATGAATAAAAGTGAAATTAATGTAAAGCTACGAGTAAAAATCAGGGAAAAAGAATGTGTAATTTGTGATTTTGTTTTTCCCGTCATCTTCCTTCTATTTTAGGTAACAATAAAATTCTATTTATAAGTTTTATCTTTATGTTGACTGGGTCTCTCAACTCCTATCACACGAGCCATCGAGCTAAAACGGGTCCTCGCATGCTTACTTAATCGTCGGACCTCAGATTGATAGAATCTTCAAAATATCTTTGGCCTTGACAGAATGCCAAATGGACTCTGCTGTATTGCCTCATGTATCCAAACCTCAAGTCTTCGTCTCCTTGCTCGGGGTGTAGTGGTGAAAGCACCTTGTCTGGACCAAGAGGTCACAAGTTCGAACTTCCCTGGTGACATCTGGGTGTGTGAGTTTAATAATTGTATTTCTATTAAAAAAAAAATGTCTTCAACTCGGTTGGATCATATTCGTTTTAACCTAATAATTTGGCCGAAATAATCTTTAGCCCAACAACTATAATTTAGGTTACTTTTACAAGTTCAACATATGGTAAATTTATTAATGGAAATTTAGGTCTTAATTCATAAAATTAATATCACAATTATTTTTATATAAAAAAATAAATATAAAATTCCAAAGTGAATAAAAATGATTGGTTAGGCTTGCAAGCCCAAAATTGTGAATATAAATGAGCCACCGGAAAATACAAGAAATTTCAAATTGCGAAACAGATGCAATGTTGTGGGGCGCGCTACACCTTAATCCACCACCACTAGTAGTAGCAGCCCCTCCGCCGCGGCGTCAATTAACGCTGTGCGCCGGCAGACAGGAGACGGCTACGGAGGCAGAAAAGCAAAGGCGGCCGCCGAGCGGCTCCGATGTGCTGATGGCGCTCAACCGAGCCGCGACAACCAAGAAATTTAACAAACAGACGAGCCACCGCCCCTCGCCGTGACGACGGCGATGCTGCGGGGAATCAGGCACCTTCTGATGTCAAACCCATCTACATCAATCCTCAATGGGCTCATCGATTGCAAGAATTGGAGGCCAGACTTCATCAACTCCCCCACGCTTAATGTACGGGCAGAGCACGCTCTTAATCTTTGCGCTTTGATTTCAAGATATGGATAGTTTTTTGGGGAATTGTTTCGTCTATATCGTAGATAAAATTATAAAAAGATTGTAATGGTTTCACTTCATATCAATGGGTGTTAATTTTTTTTAGAATAATGGGTGTTTATTGTTTTCATAAAGATACTAGTTTTTTCACCTGCGCGTTGCGCAGTACGTATAAATTATTAAATAAATTTATCGTAAAATTATATCAATTTTATTTATCATAAATTTATATATAAAACATACGAACTATAGTGTAAACTAAATAAATTAGTTCAATGAATTTTTTCATATTAAAAAAATAACAAAAAGTAGTTCAAATTTCTAATCGGTTTAAATTTGATGTTACATTAACGGTAAAATATTTAAATAATTTGAGTTAAAATATATAATATATTTTCATCAATACAATAATTTGAATATTATAATTTAAATAATTTGAACTTGAGCTTTAAATAATTTGATATCACTTATATTTAAGTTTAAAATGATTTAATTTTTGTTAATTGACTTGTCTAGACTGACTTCTATTATTCTCATATAAGTTGTTATTACTCTATGCATGTCGAATAATATTATTTCTATATTCTCATTAAAATAAATTTATAATTATGTTGTGTATTTTTCTTTATCCCTTCCCTATCCAAAACTTAACATTATTTTTCTTATTTTATTATAGGATGAAAAACATTGTTATTTTGTATATTTAAAAAGTCTAAAATTTTAAATAAATGAAAAGGGTAAATAATCTATACTATATCCAAAAGCAAAACCCCCAATGCATATTTTTTTCCCGCCTAAACAAAGCTTCCTAAAATATTTGCAAAATATTATGGAAATAAACCGGTACAATTAATATAATATGACATAAAATTGTATTATGGAAATGATTTATTTTATCAACCTTATTTATATATATCTATCTATACTTAATTCGTCTAGTTCATTGAATTATATGAGCAAAAATTAATACTATAATTATATAATTATAAAATGTAACGCACTATACCAATTGACATTGTTCACACATAATGCGCGAATCAAATATATAATATCTTATTTTTAATAATATGATAAATTTAACAAAACAATAAAACTTACATATTTATTTTAGTATTTTTTTTTAAGTCTTGATTTTTATTAATTAATGTTACATATTAGTATATTATAATATTTACTTAATTTTTTATATTATATATTCATTCATATATAAATTTTAATAAAAATAATTAAAGTACATCAAACATAAAGCCTACAAAAAATAATAACTTAATTTTAAAAATTATTCCATTAAAAATTATATTCGTGTTATTTACAAAATAGTAAATTAATAAATTTTTACTTTTAGGAATATATAAATATAAATAGTTTATATGTTCCAAAATTTATGATAATTACGCTCAATATTTGACCAATGCGAATTACAGGGAATTAGTAATAGTTATTGTGAATTTTTTTTTATTTTATTGTGAACTTGTAATTAGAAAATATATAACTATAGCAAATATTTTAATTTGTAATAATGTCACATTACAAAGAGGTGTTTCACCTGTATTTTTTTAGTTTACAATATATATACTTATTATTTATATTACAAATATATATTTTATTACATTGAGATGGATAATTTAAGATGACAAATATCAAGATTTATACATGAGAAATCTAAAAACAAAATATTACACTTATTTCTACCATTCAAAAAATTGAAAATTCCATTACAATATAATACTACACTGGATAAGAAACATCATATAATAAAACAACCTTAAACATAACGTATAAAGTTGAATGCTAAATACAATTTGAAGCAAATCTCACTGATACTAATTATCGAACTACCAAAAAAATATAATAAATCGGGAATAAGTTTTTTATATTAATTATCAAGAAAACAAAAAATTGATCTAATGTTACTTCAAGAAATATGTAAAATCGAAAATATAAAAGAAAGTTAAATAAATATTGATGATAATTGAAACAGCATAGCTCTAAAACACCCATTCACCATCAATCATGGAGGAAGCATATAGCCATAGCGAACTTTGCAAATGTTGCTCTGGTTGTAGCCATAGCCGAACTTTACAGATGTAACTCTCAAACAACCACTCGCCACCAATCATGGAAAAAGTTTAGCTGAATTTGACAATGAAAGATGTAGTTATCTCTTAAAAATCCATTATTTATACAACTATTTGGTAGCTTTAATAAAAATACCAACATAAAATCTGCCGATAATTACGATTGCATAATTAATGTAAATAAGATAATTAAGTTGATTGATTTATATTAGAGACTAAATTAATATTTACCATATTTATCGTTTGAGAATTAATTAATTATCAAATATTTAAAATACTTAATAAGATAATTTATTATATTTCTTATAATTATTCATTAAAAATTAATCTTACAATAATTACTTTTATTTTATTCCTTAGACCACTAAAATTATTTCTTTTCCTCGTACTATTATTTTTGTAATCTTTATATGATTGAAAAAAAAAAGATTTTGTTAATTGCTGAAAAACTAACATTCGGAGAAAAATAAACAATTAGGATATAATTATTTATTTACATATTTTATGAATGTTTATATATATATTTTACGTATATATAGATATGAATATAAATTTGTACATTCTTTCCATACATTCATGTCATTTTATTACATTCATAAATCTTATAATTGTTCCCATATTATTTATTCAAATAACGTCTTATAATTAAGGAAAATATTTAGACATGATATAATTATTACATCCCATAATTGATTACCTATAAAAATATAAACCATATCTAAAAATATATGTTTAATAATATTTACGTTATTTTTTAATAATAATTACCTAATATAAGTTTAATTATTTTGGGAAAGTTTTTTTGAGCAGGAAAAATTTTGTGGCTTGGGGTTCTTCTTTTATATATATATATATATATATATTTGACCAAGTCAATGTATGTTAATTAAACCTCAATACCTGTTAACCTGATTTTTGAGTTAAATTATATATATCTAAAACTTTAATTTTTGTTTTTTCTTTCTTTATTCCTTTTTTTTTCATTTTTAGTTTTTACTCCCTTCTCATCTCGTCCTTTATTCTCCTCTCATTTATTTATTTTCCATTCTCGACTCTATTGTTTTGGGGCAAAAATTTGCGTTAGGCACGCCTAAGCGGTTTAGACAGGTTTTATCCATACTCAAATGGGTTCACCCATTTCAAATAGGGTTTATTAATCTCCAATTATGGTAAATTAGATGGGTTTGAGTTGAGTTAATGGATAAGACCCGCCTAAATCATTTAGGCTGGCTAGCCTGAGACCTTCCCTTGTTTTGGTGCCCATATCTCTCTCTGTTCTTTCACTTCTTTATTTTTAAAAAGTTAGTTGCTTGGAGAGATTTATTAAGTGAGCTAAAAAAACTATTGCTTGGTTGTCATGTTTTTTTTTTTCATTTTCTGAATAAGATTATTTTATTTTATTCTTCAAATTTTCTTAAATCTACTAATCGTCAAATAATTATTCTTTTGTATCATATACATAATAAAAGTTTTATTGCAGTATTTTCATGGTGTCACCCATATAATAATATTTTCAAACACCGAAATATATGAAATAGTTTTTAAAATATTTCTCCATATCCTTTTTTTATATTCATATGTAGAAGAATTGTTTAATCTTCTCTTTATTATAATATTGTATTTAATTATTTTATTAAAAATAATTTAAATATTAAAAACATATTTAAAATATAATATAATATTATTTATAATTATATTAGTTACATAATTATCATATTATTTTTAATTATTTTACTACATAAAATAACATATTACTATATTTAGTAGGTGTGTTTTGGTGGAAAATATTTATAAAAATGATTCTACCGTTACATAGATTTCAGTTTTCAGAAAATCTTGATCTTTATTTTTTAAAAACCAATTAAAATACATAATATTAAATATAATTCACATTTTAGTAAGAATAACTATAAAAATTTCGAGCACCTCTACAAAGTAAACGATTGGATTCGGAAATTATGATAACTGCATTTTGCCCGATAAGGTAAGACGATATTAAATATATTAATTGTATGATTGATAATTTTAATCTCATTACTTAGTCATAGATAGTCTGGAAAATAAACTTATTTCCCCAATAATGTTTTTCATTGCATATAATCATACCAATACAATTTCGAGTACAACAAAAAAAATAACATAATTTCAACTAAAAAGTTGATAAACTACAAATAATTAAAGCAAATACTATACTTCAATAACAACTAAAGCTACATTAAGAATATCTTAATCTACTTACAACATGTTGCTTAAAAATAATAAAACTACACAAAAATCTAACTCATATAAATTAGTGTCTCACGTTTGTGAGAGGCATGAATAAATTGTGTTTTTTCATGTTGATATTTATAGAGTTTTGAGATGCCACATTAATAACATCCAATTTAATAATAATCAAAATTTATGCTTGTGATTTGCATTAAAATTGTCGTTACATTAATTCATTTTCTCAATTTACAACGATTGTGCACATTTTCCTTATAATTTGCATCACATAATTACCATATTCTGGTTTTGTTCATTTGGGATACATATAACATCATTGTATAGCATTGATATAATTAATCAATTCATGATAATTCAATGAATAAACCATCAAAAGCTTTTTTATTATAAAAAAAACCTTCGAAAATGTTTTAAATAAATATATATTTTATTATTTAAATTAGAATGAAGTTTACAATTAAGTATATTTTTATTATTATATTTTAAAATACATCATAAATCGTCAATTTGCATTATGATTAGAAATTGATTATGGATTAAAGATATACTTATTTCATTTTAATATAAATAAAAATATGTTTTTACACAATATTTATACACACATAGTTAGTAATGCTTAATTGTATATCAAAAAAATAATTAATAATATTAGTTATAATTTATACTAATTACATACTTATCATATTTGTTTATAATTACCTAATTTGCTATAGATTTATTTTAGGTATGTTTTTTTTGGGGGGGAAATTTTGGGTTGTGGGTTTTGATTTTAAGTATATATAGATTTAATATATGAGTCAAGACTAAAATAATAAAATGATAAACTGTAGTAGTTCTACTACAAAATCTAAGAACTATAAAATGAGTTATGATCAACAAAATTAAAAAAAAATACTCTCTTTGTTCCACTTAAATTGTCACACTTACCAAATCGGGCGTCCCAACCGAATTGTCACAATTTTAAAAATGGCAACTTTTTCACACTCAACAATAACATATTAATCCAACTAACTCATTCACTCACAACTCTTAATCCCAAGCCGAAAAGAAATGTGACAATTGGAATGTGACGGAGGGAGTAATACAATAAAATATTTTACTCTTGGAAATACATGATTTCAATTTAACTGAAAACTAATACTCATATCCTCCTCCGTTTTCACCCAAAGAATGGTTGAGTGAATCTTATCTGCAAAATAATTAGCAAATGGATAATTAGATAATTTCCACCAAAATGCACCTACTACAATCAAAACTAAAACAATTCTAAAATATTGTTTCATATCTTACCTATCAAAGGAAACATGCACTCAAAATGAATTTCATACACTATCTATACACTCTTAAGATAATTTAATATTAATTGGTCAATTAATTATGCCCTAAAATCATCACATAATACTAATCATTTTTCTTTATAATTCCATAATCATTGTAGGTTAATTATTATAACAGATA
>JAPKLW010007390.1:0-15181 GCA_026898455.1 Plectranthus barbatus | reverse complement strand
CATACTTATGATTATATTTCAATTAATTTCATTATAATTGAACTATATTTCATTCTTATGATTAATATGATTATCTTTCAAAAAATATGATTATTTTTCCAAAAATTTTGGCATGACCTATACGTATCTACGTCTATACCGAACCTGTACAAAGAACACCAATCAAATCCAAAATCTAGCAAAAAAATCCAAACTCGAACATTCGTAGAATTCTCCAACATTCTTCAGCAAAAAAAACAACTACAACATTCGTAGAATTCATCAAAAACTACAACATTCGTGAAAAAAATGTAAAATACAATCATGGATCGGTGAATGATGATTCAGGGCCTCTTTTTTTAAAAAATGATAGGATTTTTTGTCTTTTGCCTCTTCCTTTGCTCCGGCTGGCCGGTGGATTAGTGGGTTGACTTGCTACAAATGCAACACATTTTTTTGAATCAATAGACATTCATATAACAATAAAATTATAAATATTTATACCTGTAGGAGTAGCTTCATCACCAAACTGATGGCTGAGGGTGTATTCATCGTGATCATCCATATCTGCTCCGGTCTCATCATCCTCCTCACCCATAGCCGTGTCTGCATCATCTGCTCCGGTCTTATCAACCGTACCTACAAAATCCAAAAAAACAAAAAGAATTGTTAACCAAATCATATCAAATACAACAATAAATAATTAATTATATTTTGTTACCGGCGTCTGCCCCTAGTTCAGGATGCAGATGTTCAAGACCCTGGAAAAACTCAGCACCCGGAGAATTATGTGGCGGAACTTCTTGCTCAATCAAATGTCTCCTTCTCCGTCCACCACCCGGTTTTCTACCTCCTCCTCCGCGTCCAACCCGGTGCACTACCCCAAATGGACGACCATCTGCGCCCGGATCCTCATTGACAATTGATTGTGAAGGATGGATAGCTGATTGCATCACATCACCGGATAAGTCGAAGGATTGGGCGACCTGAAGCTTCATATTTCTGAAGTTTTCGTGAAGCATGGGCATTTGTTCATTCGAAAGAGCAGACATAGTACCATAGTGTAAAAGAGAAGCATCCAACATATGGTCTATGTCACCCAGCCGATTAAGCTGAAATGATTATAACAAGTTGTGTATTATGCGTATATTTAAAATACAAAAATATAAAAATGATTAAATTAAAACTAACCACTAATCGTAGTCGATCACCCTGTGATCTGAATCCATCGTCAGGCTTGGGCCGCCGATGTGCCGGATTCTCTATAAACTTAACGGTTCTTAGGTCGAACCATTCCAGGTAATTTGGTGAGACTGTGGGTGCTCCGGGAACCAAGGGGTTTTCTCCGAGGTGAACATTTTGTAGGTTGTGTCTATCATCCCAGATCTTCACCGGGATAGATGATTAAACCTCCAATCTTTGTTCGTATGTCCGGTTCTCTTCCAATTGACATATTTCTGGACTTCCTTAATGCCAAGGAGCAAAAACTCGGAATCTGGTATGTCCTGAATGCGACCAAACTGTCGCTTGACACGCTCCGGCTGGTAACACGCGACCGCCTCAAAACATATCAGAAAGGTGGTGGAGGTCCAAGGAGTCTGATCGGACCGGATATACCAGTTTTGGTCCTCATATGGAAAAAATAAAAACTACAGTCCAAAAATTTAAAGTCAAGAATTACAAAATAAGTAACTATAATTAAATAACTATAAGTAACTAAATATACCCGATCCTCGGACATGAGGGCCAACTGCTGTCTGTAGGATTCCAGGTTATGCCTAACCACATTTGTGTGATCTTTACGGCCCGACCATCTGCAATTTCAAATAAGAATTTCATGGTAAGTAATTAAAAAAAATAAGTGATCAACTGTTTAAAAAGCGAGATATTTACCGATAACCATGTGGATGCAACGCGGGCAACTCCACATAAGGAGTGATTGGCCGAGGCTGCACAGGCAAACATCTTTGCCATGCCCAAATCTTGATAAATAGAAATACATAACAATTAATATATATTAAAATAAATTATATTCGTAAAATAAGTTAAATAATTTTACTAATTACCTGCAAGAGTACTAAGCAACCGCCAACGGTACTCGGTAGCGGATACATCGCTGCTTTGCTTAGATTTTTATAAAGAACGGCCAAACAAGCGCTACCCCAACTTAGTTCGGATGCTTTATCTTCAATTAATGCGCGAACTAAGTGACAATAAACACTGTTCCCATTTTTATCTGGGAACAACAACCCACCTAAAATATAACTAATTACAACCCGGGCACGCTTCAAAGGCCAATTATCGATTAATTGAAGTTGTGCTTCATTTAAGACAATAAAATCCTCAAGATCTCTTAAAAATATTCTATTTTCACTAACTTCCCGGAGCCGGATGCCTAAATGATGTTCAATATACGGACCACATCCCCCCTCTGGAGCTTCGTCGCTCCCTGTAACAGCATTTCCTTCAGTTCTTATTCCTAAAAGGCACTCTACATCCTGTAGAGTGATAGTAGCCTCTCCAAAACTAAAATGAAAAGTGCTCGTCTCAGGACGCCACCTTTCAATTAAACTCTGAACTAAACTCCGGTCTAGGACAATATTTCCTAACCGGAGCACTCTATGAAAACCCATTTGTTCTATATACTGCATAGTCAAAGGACATTGTAACACAGAATCAGCATAATATATCCAAAAGGCACTATCCGCCCTCCTACACCCTATGGGAGCTATAGCCTTTTCATCATTGGAAAAAACACCACATGAACGGTGTTTCTTTTGATAATACAATAACTCATGTTCTATTGGGCTTTGATTCACAAAACCTTGAAAAGATGATGATGCCATTCCCTATATTTTATAAATATTCATATTAAAATGCATATCCAATTCAACAACATATCCAATTCATCAACATATCCAATTCATTCTATTCATCTACATCAAATTCATCAACATATCCAACATAATATATACATAATCAACATATCCAACATATCACAATATATCACAATATATCAATATACATCTAATTTAACCAACTTAAAAAACCTTTCCAAAATTGTAAATAATTAGTATAGATTAATTAACAAATTAAAAAAACATTTCAAACCTTACCTGTGAGGACGGCGGCAGCGGCAGAGACGGCGGCAGCGGCAGGGACGGTGGCGGCGGCGACGCAGCAGCAAGAGACGCCGGCGGTGGAGGGTAGACGGCGAACGAATGGCGAACGGCGTGGATAGAAAGAGAGGGGATCGGGATGCGGCGACGGGGGTAGAGAGCGGCGGGCAGTCGGCGGCCAGGGGAGGGGAGGGAACGCGGCGGCGCACGCAGGGGCAGGGGAGGGGAGGGGAGGGTTCGTGGGTGTCCGTTTCTGGGTGGGGTGGGTGTAGGTTTTATTTTTTTATTAATATTAACAATATTGTTTATTTATTTAACATTTAAACCTAATTTAAACAATAGGTATCTGTGGCCTAACGGATAAGGTGTCTGCATTCTTGTCTTTGATCGTGGGTCCGAGTCCCACTGTCTTCAAATCTGATTTTTATTATTTTTATTTATAATAAATCCGTAAACGTTGTGGGTTCGAGTCCCACTGATTTCAAACCTGAATTTAATTAATAATGAAACCGTAAACGTTGTTTACGGTTTCGTTTTTTTTTTTTTTTTTAAATAAATGTTATATTTAGTAGCCACTTAATTAAACCATAATTTATATTTTAATGAAACCGTAAACAGCGAATACGGTTTTACTTTTTCGTAGCAATACCGTGAACAACGTTTACGGTTAGTCTTCTTTTTTCCACCAACTTAGGTTTAGGGTTTAGATTTTCTACCTACCAGGTTTTGATACCAAAAAAATAAATTAGCCGGCCTTCCTCGCCCACGCTTCTCGCATCTACTTTCCGTCATTCGAGGTCTGCCCCGCTTACGTTTTCCCTTTCTCTTTTCCGGCAAAACGCTCACCTCACTTTCAATAACACACTCCACCGGCAGCTCCGGTTGATCGGAATCTTCCATCTTCACTATTTCCATCTCAGTATCTGGCTTTTCACCATCACTCATAGCAATTGTCCTTGACCTCAAGATCCTACCACTCTTCGGCAAGCCACCAGCTCCCTCATTCCCTTGTTGATTTGAATTAGTCTTCGCACCCCTTTTTCGTTTCCTCTCAACTAATGGTTGTTTGTCAAGATCATCTTCGACTTCCCCGCTCCCTTCCCCCATCTCAATCGAGATTCCTATTATTCCCTGCCATCGGAAAAACACAAACAGAGTCGTAAACCCACTGGAGATTAAATAAATAGCGCGCGCGCACACACACACACAAAAAGTCGTCGCACAATTCAACCAAACAGATACAGCTACAACACTGGAAAAGTGGAAATAGGCAAAACGAGGAGAAATCTTACTAACGACGTATGCAGACAAAATGTAACTCAGACAATACGTACAGATTATCTGTATCTATTTGATGTGTAGCTGAGAGAGAGAGAGAGAGAGAGTTTTAATTATAAAGTGTAAATTGAGAATTTTAGACTACTCCTACCAAACACTCCACAACCCAACCTAACAATAAAATAATAATTTCTCTCTAATCCACCTACACAACCCACAACCCAACTTAATTTCACTCACATCAATGACATTCACACAACCTAAAATTTATTTTATTTTCATATTTATACTTCAATATATATTATTTATAATATTTTTTTATTAATTTTTTAATTATATATTTAAATATTACTATATAATTATATTATTTTTATTACATACACTTAAAATTTTAATATTTGAATAAAATATAAACTACAGAAATTGAAATTAAATACGAATACATGAATTACAAATACAAGAGCAAACATGAAAGTGAAATTACAAACGAATTACATATTTATTCATGGGCACCAAATTTTTGTCATATGTGCTCAATAAAGTCATGTTCCTATCAATACCTTGTCCCAAATAAGGCATGGGCGTCGAAGAAAAGCAAAACGAGCTTGCAGAACCCCAAAGGCTCTCTCGATATCTTTTCTAGCAGACTCAACATCTTGAGAGGAATGAGGGTTATTGAAATTAGGAGAATATGAAAATTTTTGATAATCAACATTTACAAATTGTTGCGAATTTTGGTAGTTTGAATAGTTTTGGGAGAATGGATAATCTTGTTGGCTTGGATAATTTTGGGAAGAGAAGAAGTAATTGGGATCATTTGGATCCATGATATCAAAATGAAGAAATATTAAAGAAAATAGAAGTTTTCGTTGTGAATGAAAATGTATCAATATTGGGTTCATTTTATAGAAAAAAAAAATTATGAATTTTGGTATAATTTTTTTTAATAATTATTTTGTGTATTTATCCAAAAAATACGACAAGATTGATGTCATGACACTCCCCAATTTATCTTGCATTTATCATTTTTATTTATTCAGTTTAATAATTTTAAATTTATGACACTCCCCAAATGTCATTGAGGGGGAGGTATTAGGCACACCAATTTACATCTTTTTTTTAATTTATAGGTTTGTGGGGGATGAAATAGTAAATTCCACTCTTACAACACTAGCATTTTTCCCTGCAATATTGTTGTTATTTTTCTTTTTTAAAAAATCTTGAATTCCTTGTTTGGACTTGTCATTTTCTCCCATCTCTAATTCCTTTTTAAATATTAAATATTTATAATAAAACACAAATAGTTTGATTTATTTATTTATAATCTTAATCATTTTCTATTAAAAAAATTTGTTAAAAACCGACACCTTTTGACGTTTATTCTCACTGCAATTGTGCGAAAATATATAGCAAATTCAATAATCTAATGTTAGAACATGATATCCACGCAATAAATATAAATCATAATGAAACTACTTTCTGTAAATTATTCATTTATTGTTGGCTAATGGGTAGGTATGTTGGCTCTATGTTGTTTAACATTACAAGTAAAATAATTTTTTTAATTTCCTAATTGCAATAAAATCTTATATACAATAAAATAACTCATCAAACGAACCAATTTTACATATGATAATATGGCCTTGTAAATTACATATCAAATTTATTTTTGATATTTTTAACTTAATAAATACAATAAAAGAATAATAAACTATACCCCATTCATAAACTAGGTGATAGTTATGCAGTTTAAATTAGGGTGGAAATCTTTTTCCCTTTTGGGATGAGCAGTCAAGCCAGTTCACGAGTTATTCGGGGTCAACTAGAAAAAAAAATAAAATTGATTCGATACTAATCGAGTCGAGCTCGAGTTTCGTGATACTCGATTCGATAGGCTCGTGAGCATTATCGAGCTTGAGTTTAAATTGAGTCTGTGTTGAGCTTGAGTTCGAGCTTGGCTCACGAGTCTGATCGATTGAGCTGAGTCGAGCTTGTCGAGTCTAACAACGAATCGAGCTTGAGTTTGAAAATTTGAATTCGATCACGAGCACGAGCTCAAGCCTGACTATACTCGACTTGTGATCACCCCTTCTCCCCTTCAACTCTGTTATAGTAGTTTTTTTTTTTCAATTAATGTATGATGATTGCATGGCCTTAGATTATATTTATCAGCAACCAGCCCAACCACCCAACCTTTATTATATTTTATTAGTTTCTCTCACATCCACATCACTCCAACCTAACCACAATATTTTGTCAAGTTTATCAATAACCACTTAACCACCCAACCACACAATATATATATAATTATTTTATTGAAATTTATTTAATTTATTTAATAAAAATAAAACAATTAATTTAAAATATATATAACTTATAAAGCAATTATTAAAATAAAATTGACATAGATTAAATAAAAAACATAACTACTAAGAAATAAAATTACATTGCATAAAATAATACAAGTACTTGAAATAAATTACATGGCATGAAATACGACAACAATAGAAATACAATTTAACAAATATTTTATAACTACAAACATTGCATTTTAAATATGAGAAAATATGAAAATTAATAATAATACATACAAAAGATATATTTTAAAGGATAGTATAATACTCTTTAAATTTTGGTAGAGAATAGTATATATATTAGAGAATAATATATTTCCTATATATATATTTTTAATTTTTCTCTATGTTTATTTTATATATATATACATCTTAATTTAAAATTAAAAATATATATTTCAATATTAAACTCTTGTAGAGAATAAAAAATTATAAATTTTTGAATATATTTTATTTATTTTTATTTTATTATTTAAAAGATATAACAATTTAAATCATGATTGGGAGTTGTAAAGTTGAGAAAAAAATTGAGTTGAGAAAATAATAAGGGGAACTTAGAACTGCATTGCTTCAAGTCTGGTCAAGTTCACCAGTTTCGTGATAAATTTAAAAAGAAAAAAAAAAGGGGGAAGAGAAAGAAAAGAAATTGAAAAAAAAAAAAAAGAAGATGAAGGATAAAGTGGCTGAGGTTGAATAATCAAATATGGTGAGATGATTGAGTGAGAGTCGGGGTGAGTTACTTCGCCAAAAACATCTCACCTATCTTAGGAAGCCACATTACAACCCAATTAAGACCTGATTGATTACTTGATTTATTACACTATTTAGCAGTGGAGAGATGAGAAACTTGTCAAACATATGGTAAGTGCGCATTGACCTCGGATTTGAGAGTTGTTGCACAACTTAAACACTTGAGGGATGAGTGAAAACAATTTTCGAAGTGAGGTTTCCCGTTTGATGATTGAATTGTTTGATTGCAGTCTCGACTGTGCACTACATGTGGATCATTGTGACTTTGATGGTTTTGAGACTTGTGAGGCATTGAAAAATTCGTATCTTGCATGCTGATTTGATTTTCTGTCTATAGACTAATCGAGGACGATTAATGGTTTAAGTTTGGGGGAGTTGATAAGTTCGATATTTCGCTAACTTATCAATGAGTTTTTGTCCATTTAGTGTTCAAGATGCGTGATTTTCATAGTTATTTGTGCATTGTCATGTTTGGATGTTATATAGGTGATTGATGGTGTGATTTTGTAGGAAATAACTTGAGTTTGGAGAAGGAAGGAAATCAGGGCAGTCGGCTCTGTTTCGACCGACGCAGGGATCATATCGGTCGAGATGAAGCAGTCGACGTGAGCAGGCATCGACTTTGTCTCGGTCGACGTGGATGGTCGAGTGAACACGTGGCAGGTCGAGAGGAGGATGTCGATGCGAGGTGTGTGTCGACCGAGATGGATGTATCTCGGTCGACGGAGACTGCTAATTGGCGAGAAAATGCTATTTTTGGCTATTTCCTTCCTAGTCTAATTGTATACTTTGTAGGGATTAATTGTACACCTATATAAACATCCTAGTTCGAGTTTTTAGGGTGAGACATCTTATTTTCAGAATTGAATAGTGTTCCAAGGCAGAAGTTTTATTTGGAGTTTTATTTTGGAATTTGAAGACAAGATTGTGTTCTTGCAAGACTCCGATTCTGATCAATGCAAGTTTATTTCAGGTTTTATCTCTTCATAATATTCTTTATTGTGATGATGATGAGCTAAATTATTAATCAGATTCTAGGGTTAAAAATTTATTCTGACTGGATGCTTATTATTATTTAAATCAAATGCCCTTCCTTGTTCGATTTGTGAAATTCTGTGCTTTGATATAAACCTAAGATTGTTGGCCACTTGATTAGGTTATCAGTTGATCAATTTGAGACCTTAAAGGTAAAAATTATTCAACAGGAAAAGAATTTACAATATAATTAATTATTCTTGTCTTAAACAAAAGAGGGAATTAGATTATAGGAAAAATCCGTTATTTTCTGGAGTTGTTGATATTTTCTTGAGACCGATAGGGTAAAGAGAAGTCATAATCTACTTTGTGAATTGTCTGAAAAGGAATTTGCAATACCTTTCTGAATTCCATCTTACAAGGGATTAAATTGGCATTTGGTATCTTTATTATGGCAATACAGGAAGAATAGTAATAAATCCCTAGAATCTGTACCTTTGCAATTGATTGAAATCCCATTAAAATACTTTGTTTTGTGTTTGATTACTGTTTTGAAAACCATTGTTGCTTTTAATTTTCAAGCAATTTAGTTAAAACCTTACAAAATTTGATTGCCTTAAACAATTTCCTGAGAAACTATAATTCGGTACTTAGGATGGTTCGATATTTCATTCCCTGTGGGATCGATAATTTTTATTTGCCGCTATATTATTAGCTCTGCTAAGTCATTAATAATTTTAGCGATCAGCGTCCATCTCATCAAATCGACGAACATGATTCATTCTCAACAAATTGAAAAACGCAGCATTTTTGCCTCAATATCCTGCAGTTTTAGCCTTTAAAGGCTAAAATTGTAAAAATACTCAAACACAAATAGCAACCTGCATTTTAAGTCCGATTTACTTCATTTTAGCCTGATTTACTTCATTTTTACATAAATATGAATTAAAAAAAATTAAACATCTTCTTCTTCAAAGCAGCAACACGAGCGTAGTCTCTATAAAACTCAATACCAACATCAACAGTTCTAAAAACTCTGCCCTTAAAATGCTTCATCTCATCAACACACTTTGGAATAAATGAACCGTAAGATACAAAAATGAACAAAGTTAACACTAAAGATGCACAATATAACAGTAAAAATGAACGTTGATCTGAATAAAACAAATTTTTTTAAACTATATTCTTGCACAATTAACAAAGTCGAGACCGAATACGAATGCGAAATCCAGAAACAAAGAAAAAAATCTGATCGACAGAAGAAATATAAATCAAATCGAACGAAGAAGGAAGAAGAAATCAAATCGCGCAAAGAAAGGAATAAAAAATCTGATGAGATACTATTTCAGATTTTAAAAAAAGCTAAAATTACAAAAATAACCTTAATTTTGCAAAACTGCAGGATAATTGAGGAAAACTGCACACAGAGTGAAATAGATCATGAGCGTTGAAATCACAAAATCAAAGGTTGAGATTTATTATCATTTCTCATACTAAAAACTATTCTCATTTGATCACTACTCTCTCTCTATCTATATATATATATGAGAAAAAATCTGAAATACCCCATTTCCTTATCTTACATCTAAGAAATGCCCCATCTTATGAAATCATCCAAAAAATACCCCAAAGGACATTTTTCTGACATGTTTTTGAATATTGTTGAAAACTTTTCTGAAAAAGTTGTAAAATTTCAAATTTTCACTCAATGCCGACCGATGACTACCACAAAATAACAAAAAATGATTTGATGGGATTAAAAAAAAAATTGGTTGGGACCGGCCGACGATGCCGACCGTGTCAGGCACGGTCCCGACCGGTGACGATTTCAATTAAATTCAGAAACCAAAGTTTGACCAACTTTATTATTTTACCCTACTTTCTCAATTTTTGGTGCAAGTCGGCACCTCTCTTCCCCATTCCTCTTCTTCATTTTGATGAAACCTCCTTCTCGTCGTCGGCACCTCTCTTCACCCTTCATTTTTTTTTCTCCTTCTTCATTATCATCTTAATTCATAGTAAATGGCGGATCAGGTAAGTTGGTTTGCTTAATTATTTTTTTTCTTTGTGGTTGAGTGCTTATGAGTTGAAAAATGTGGAGCATGGTATTGTTTTTTTTTTTTTTCATCTTGAATTTTTGCTTATGGAGTTTTTATGCTATGAATTTGTGAAATATTGTTTGTATTTATCGAATTTTGATCGAGCCTATTATTTATTTTGTATTACTTGAATTTGTCGATTAATGTACTTCAATATGTTGAAATTGCCTTCAAATTGGTTGTATATAGGGTGTTGTGTTGTAGTAGATAGAAAATGATAATTAGTTCATATCGAAATTGGTTGAAATTGGTTGAAGTAACTATGTCATTTATTGTTAAGTTTTATTAGAATTTATTTCGATTTTTTTATATTATGTGATTGAAAATTATTTTAAGATTTGATCCATATTTGTGTAGGTTGAATTTATTAGACCCGCTTTACGTAATGTAACTTGTAAGATTAATTTATGCACTAAGGTTACGATAATAGAGACAATTAGTGACACGTTGTATTCAATAGGGTTAATAATTTGGTGACTAGTTTTATGAATGGTCCATTTGGAAATTTGTTAATGTGGAAAAAAAAAATGGACCTAGTGCCTCGCAGCCATTACTGCAACTGTTAAGTTACCAAATTACAAGTCACGACTCAAAAGCTTTACGGTTTCATATTGGTGGGCAGAATATTTCTTTAGGGGTGGGTGAGTTTGCACTAGTGACCGGTTTGACATTTGGACCCACTCATTTTGATCCATGTGTTGATCATGATCCTTCTGATTCGTCGGTGTATAGGTTGTTCTGTGGTGGTCAATCTATCACAGCTAAGCAGTTATTAAACAAATTTAAGGTTGGTTTAGTTCACCGGAATAATCATGAATTGTATTTGAGAGTGGCCAATATATTAGCCATGTGGAGCTTTGTGTTAGGGCATTCTGAAAAACGTAAGATCGAGAGTTGGGTCTTCGTTTTGGTAGATAATTGGACTAGTTGGAACCAATTTCCGTGGGGAGCATATGCGTATAAGTCTTTATCATACTATTTAGAGCAAGCTCACACGAGGGTAGAAGCAAAAGGGACTCTTCATTTGGGCGGTCCTATTTGGATTCTGCAGGTATAATTTATTTTTTTTATGTATTTAGTAAATATGTAAAGTTGATGAGTTATAATTCAAACAAATATTTTGTAGGTTTGGGCCTATGAGGCCATTCCGGACTTGGGTGGTAGTTGTGCCATTTTAGAGAATCCAACTCTAATTCCCCAATTTATGAAGTGGAAGTTTACAAGGCAAGCTACGCTTGATTGGCAAGGCTTCTTTGCTCGTGAACAGGTATTGCATGCAGCTAAATTACTTATTTGTAAACTAACAATTTTTGTAACTGTGTTTTATTTTATTGTAGATTCAAGTTTTCGCCAACCTAATCCCATTTCCGTATGAACAAGAGCTTTTCTACTACACTTCTTCTCAGTTGGAGGAGTCCCTAAGTGTTAACTTCCGACGACCAGAAAATCCAGTACGTCCTGTTCGCCATTTGAATTGCTTGAAAATGGGCTCAAAGGGGGAGAGAGAAAAGGTGAATGGCAAAATGATGATAGAATTTTTTTTGTTTCTGCGGTGAATGAAATTTTGTTTCTGAATATGAGTATATAAAGTAAAGAGTTAGGTCTATATTAAATGAATGATTTCAAAGTCTGCAAAAAAAATTGATTGAATTGATTAGTGCAGTGAGGTAACATCAATTCTGCGTACGATTAATTTCAATTTCACTGTATTTTTCAACAAGAGAATTCAGTATTCACGAGCATTTCACTGTATTTTTTGACAAATGAATTCATTGTTCATTGATTTAGTCAAAAAAAAGGCTATCAGCATGCCTGCAAACACTGTACATTGATAGTAACAATTCATCCAACACAACTTTATCAAATGAAAATGCCATAAATTATTGTTGAAAAATACATTATTCATACAATAAAACAAAAAAATTGCAATTAAAAAAAAAGGGGGTGGGATGCTGACCGGTTTAGACCGGTCATCACCGCTTGCCGACCGATCGGCATCAACAAGAACCGGTCATCATCACCTTTTCAAAAAAAAAAAGAAAAAATTGATGACCGGTCTGAACCGGTCATCACCGCATGCCGACCGGTCGGCAACGAGCTGAACCGGTCGGCATCAAAAAAACAAAAAAAAATATTTGGTCGGCACCGCCGGTTCGAACCGGTCATCACCGGTGCCGACCGGCACCGGTCAGCACCACAAAAACCGGTCGGGAACATAATTATTTAATATTTTTTTCTTTTTTCAAACTCAATCAAGTATTAAAACATCAATTCTTATAATTAAATGGACATCATCATCAAATGATTGTTTTGATTACATTTTTAAACACAAAAACATGTCAGAATTTGTACTTTGGGGCATTTCTTGGATATGTTTATAAAAAGGGGTATTTTCATTAGATATTTTATAAAAAAAAATATTTTCAAATATTAACAGGTATAAAAATATACACAGGCCGGGCTTTGAACTGTATAGCATTCCGGGCCAAAATGGCGATGAGTAAGTGGGAGGGTTAACAAAAAGTTCCACTTTTGCAGTGCGACATTTTTGGGTACATTCTGTTTGTTGTTTTATGAGAACCAAAATAATTTGGGCGTTTAAATTAGAATTGAATGAGAAAACGCATCTCATATTTCTATGCAGCATCAAATGCTGAGCCATAAACTGATGCGTCCTACAAAACAAGAAACCATGTGATCCAACTTCACACTCATTTTAATTATGTCTGCTTTATGCATATTCACTCATCTATCGTTTCTACATTTCAGTGTTACTTACATTACATTACATGTCATATATATATTTATTGATATGTCACAGTCTGAAAGTGAAACAAGATGAGTATATATAGAAAGTAATTAATGATTGAGCGTCCCATTTAATTCACATGCCTATGAGATATGACTCATTTATTGTGAATTCACTCATGTTTGACCAAAATTATTAGGAGAAAAATTTTGGTGAGAGATGTGGAGAAAATTATTGTGAGTATATCTAATGAATGCTTGGTGTATATCTGTATCATGTGTTTGGTAGTGGTACGTTTGAGCTTGATAATACAATTCATATATACATATATAGACAATATTAATATATATATATATATATATAGAGAGAGAGAGAGAGAAGAGAAGAGCGGCTGCATCATGACTTGTCTGAACTTTGATCCTCACTCTTGCTGGTTTGATCCACATCAAGCAAGTTTGTATAGGATGATGATGATGAGTTGGAGTTGGAGTTGTCATCACTGGCACTGACGCCGAAGGAGTTCATTGCAAGCTGGCCGGAATAGAGGAATAAGCCGAGAGAGTTGAAGGCGAACACAAACGTAGCCAGGTAACACAATCCGTTGATTATAGTCCTGCATCAAAACGACTCCATTGCATTGCAATTCAAAAATTAAATGAAATCACAACACAGTTTGCAGAATCAAATGAATTAATCACCTAATGGTAATGGTGATCTGCCGGACCTGAAAAATTAGAAAAAATGAGTAAGGAAATTGAATGGACGTAGAGAGAGAGTATAGAGGAGATGGATACGGAGTAGTTGGAGGAGAGGGGCTGGTGGTTGAGAGTGAATTCGACGGTGGTGGTGAATTTGTAGAGAGCAAGTCCGAATGCAGCAGCAATCAACGCGCCAACAAGGGTTTGATCGGCCGACGGCGGAGTCTTCTTGGCCTTGCCTTTAAGCGGAGATATTGATGCTTTCATCAAACTCTCCATTGCCGCCGATCTAGACCTCAATCTCTGCAACTCAAATTTTTAATAAATTAAACAACATTAATGGGATTATGAGGCTGAGTTCAGTTCACATGCAATTCTTGGTGGAATTTAGTTTTAGTAAATGGGATAAAATTAGCTTTTTTTTTTTTTTGTTTCCAGACCTCAATCAAAGATAGTTGGTGAATTCATGAGAAAGAATTAATGAAAAAACAGAGTAGATGAGTGTTTAAATTTCTGCATATTTCTAAATATCATCAGAAAATTAATGCTCAGGAGATATTTGTAGAAATCAAGGCCGACCCTTTAATTTCAAGGATCATGTGCCAAAAATATAATACCTCCATCTTAATATTATAATTATGAATAAAAATATTCATAATATTTAATATAAATATAAAATAAATCTTGAAATCATTTTATTATTATAAATTTGTCTACTTTTACTTCGAACAGTGATAATTTTGAGTACTCCTAAATAAAAAGAGTACCTTTTATTATAAAAAGATCTTTGCTCAACTACCATTTAGATATTATTCTCTAATTATTTTTTTGAACAAAAGATTTTACGATTAATTTATTTCCTCAAAAAAGAAAATTTGTTGAAGCCCTAAATAAAATAATTAACATTAAATTATTAAAGCTTTATTTTACAAATGGATTATCTTATATTTGCATTTAAAATAAAAAGAGTTCAATTAAATCTATCAAGGAAGTTAATTATTTTATATATCAACCAAATAACAAATATAATATTGTGATGAAAAATATTTTGACATTGTTGAGGCCCGAGTTTCGAAACCCACTCGTCGGCTCAGAATGTCGTATGCTCGACGGACTTGGGTGTGTTCGACAGCCATGGTTGCGTTCGACGAATATCGGAAGAAAGACGGGCGTGACTGAT